>OX421454.1:325000-330000 GCA_949126865.1 Montipora capitata | reverse complement strand
CGAGCTCCTAGATTTCAAAATCTTCTGGAGGAGCATGTCCTCAGACCCCCCCTCGGGAAAAGGAGCCACAAAACCAGCTGTTTACTAAAAAACTTATTAAGATCCCTGCTTGCTGTTCGTGAATGTTGGGGAACGTGATTGGCACATATACCTTTCAACAGTAAAATCACGCCCTCTCCACATAAAATAAGATATTCTCTCTATTTCTCATGTGAAGATGACGTCATGTCAAAACTCTATTCCTGTGTTACATACTGTCCCATCTAACCAACCCTAACCCCATAATAATAATAATAATAATAATAATAATAATAATAATAATAATAATAATAATAATAATAACAATAATAATAATAACAATAACAATTACAATAATAGTAATTTCAGTATTATACTACGACCAAGCCAGAAGATATGTGTATCATACAGTCTCAGTGAAGCATGCTTATCAGGGCTCGAAATTAACGAAAAAAATCCAGTCGCATTTTGAAATAAGATACGAAAATTAACTTGCAATTTCACAAATTTTAGTCGCAAAATCGCCGCGCTGCATTGTGTTGTCAGCGGTTTAGCAAAAAAATATGAGCCCGCAATACATGTGTGTAAAGAAACCGCTGAAAATGGCGAATGACCGAAGGAATGGAGCTGTGCACGTAACATCGCAGCTAAATTACTCTACAATTACGCTATCTTCAGAGAAAATTCACAGCGAGAAACAAAATAATTTTGTCATTTATTTATTTTAGCAAAAGTAGCAGCAAAGTGGCAACTGCAAACCCTTTTGTTTCGAAAGAGCGAAGGTTTGCGACTTCTCCAGACATTTTAGTCGCAAAGGGAGAAATTGAGTCGCAAACGCAACTGTATTGGTCGCAATTTAGAGCCCTGCTTATTAACAACATTACAAGTCGGAATTTATGTTGTAGTTTTCAACAAAGAACATTGCTTTACAGGGATCACGTTAACGCAGAAATCGTGCATTTTTACGCAAACAAATTCCAAAAAATGCATCATCAAAATTTTAATGCGTCCCAGGACGCAAGACACTGACTTAAATAACTCACACAACTTGCTTTGCTTTGTCAGTATATTCTGTTTAATGTTGCTTCGGCAAGATGCAAAAAAATAATATAATAACAATAACAATAATAATAACAATAATAATAATAATAATAATAATAATAATAACAGAAATCGAATGGTGTTTTGAAATGTTTTACTTTTTCTCTTTTAGAAGTTAACTTTGTAAATAGGATTTTGATATTTAGCACCGTTGTCTGTATATAGGTTTTTTATGAGTATTAAAATAGTTATTTATTTAAAAAAAAAAAAAAAAAAAAAAAATAATAATAATAATAATAATAATAATAATAATAATAAACAAAGTAAGGTAACATAGTGGTCGTCATATTGGATTTCGCCATGCAAAGGAGACTGGTGGAGATGACCATATATCCGGGAAACTTAATTGAGCTCCCGCCATTTGTTTGCCCATTGATCGTTTGATCGATTGAGAAATACAAGTGCTCACACTTCTTGAACTGAGAAAGGTTGAATACATGGTAATTTCTACATAAAGTTTTTGGCTAAAATTGGCTGAAAGAGTTTGGATGGTTGCAAACAAGGAATTTGGGCAATAAGTTATCTATGATTTGTAAGCTGGAAAGAAGAACTCGCTAGTTACAGTACTCAGTACTGTCCAAAGAAAAAGACTAGAAAGTTGGTTAATCTCTCTTTCTCATAAGATACTTTTTTTCTCGCAGAGAGTCACGAAGATTTTGGGACCCCCAAAAAATGCTTGGGACCCCAATTTGGCCAGACATGCAGGTCCCAGGACCCAGACTGAAAAATCCTGGTGCCATCCCTGGCTTTAAAGTGCCCCTGTGACCAAAAAATCAATTCTTATTTTTCTTTGGATTTCAAAACTATGTTAACCAAACACTACGCAACCAAAGTTTTAAGCCTTGGTTTAAAAAAGACACCTGTTTATGTTCTTGAGAGAGCTGGTTCAAAGAGAAAATGACGTCAAAGGCTCACTAGTTTAAGAATGCAATGCATGTGTAAACCACAGAATCAATAAGCAGCATGGGAGTTTTGGCCTTTCAGACTTCTAAACTAAGTCTTGTATTTTGCATTTATAATAAGCTACATTCACACCCTGAAATTTTCAGCTTTTCCCTAGATCCAATCCTCTTAGGTCCAAT
Source organism: Montipora capitata (assembly GCA_949126865.1). Taxonomy (NCBI): domain Eukaryota; kingdom Metazoa; phylum Cnidaria; class Anthozoa; order Scleractinia; family Acroporidae; genus Montipora; species Montipora capitata. Next base: position 327,799 of record OX421454.1, on the reverse strand, counting down.
CGGTCAGTTTTGAACTTGAGTATTGGCGGCCGGTGAAATCCAAAACTTATACTCAAAGTAAACAGCCTTTGGATAAAAATCAAAGCTCAAAATTTTGCCAGTCAGGTGTTAAGCAAACTGTGAAACACACTTTCAAAATCTGAAGAAAAAAAGAAGTGATTTTTTTTATCACAGGGGCACTTAAAGCTGTAGATTGTTTATAATTATTATTAAGGTGGCTTACTGGAGTGCCCTTGAAAATTCCAGCAGCTCGTTTTCTTCCCTTTTTTTGTATTGGAACAGGCACTGGTGCTTCCAAGTCACTATCCTCGCTTGATTCTTTTCCAGACTTGTCACTGGAAAAAGGCATGAAAAAAACTGAAACTGATGATAATTTCTTTAACAAAACAAATTTGCAACAGACAGCATGCATAAATCTATCAGCTTTTCTCAATGAAATATCATACTGTATTTTACCACGTAAGTGTCCTGCCTCCCCCCCCTCCCCCCTTTTCACACAATAAATTTGGTAAAAGGTTGGGGGTTGGGGTTTGCCTGGCCATGGGCACTGGACAGGCTATTTTTCTACACTAATTTGCATAATCTTGACTTTCTGGACTACTCAAGTAAAGAAACATTTGCCAAAAATAATTGTAAGCGCAAACTTTAATACATCAACATTAAAATTTACAAAATTATTTCTGGTATCATCAAATCCTACACTGTTTACATGTACAAAGTGTCAAAAGGAAGCTAACTTCAGTTAGTCTCAGTGTTTAGTTAAAAGCCTTCAAATTCGAGGTCTTCATCATTGCCTACATCATCAAAGAGCAAGCCCACAGCTTCCTCGCTTTTAAACATTATGCAACTATTACACAATTCTAAATTTTGATTGGTTCTGTACATGCCTATTTGTCACGTAATTGGCACAATCACATGGGTGTCCAATTTGAACAACTCCAAATTGGATAATGAGAATTATACTAGGGCCGCGAAGCGGCCTGAAGTTATAATTCAAATTATATGAACAGATGAAGTGAGAAATATATGAGACAACAAATGGTAGGAATTTCCCAGTTAGTGCTCCAAACCACCTTTTAACGCCAACAGAAGGGCGAACCCCCCTAAAGAAACAATACAAGGGGCCTGGGTATACACACAAGGCCCTGGTACCTAGATCTCGCGGGCCCATGATGCCTCGGTGGCTTTTTGACGCCATGCAATAGACAGGCAAAGGAAATACCCCATAAAAGGGAGGGAAGAAGGGTGGGAAGCTCATATATTTCTCACTTCATCTGTTCATATAATTTGAATTATAACTTCAGGCCGCTTCGCGGCCCTAGTATAATTCTCATTATATTTCACAGACTCCGTTCGAAATATAGGAGACAACAAATGGTAGATTTCAACGCTGCTACTAAGAGCAATAAAAAAAAAAAAGGCCATGGTTCCACATAACAGAACACTTTAATTATATATATATATATATGATAATATAAATCAGAACTCAACAGGAGAATAGCTTAGGTTACATGTAGCTCTACTTTGAGGATAAGACCCCAGTAGCAAAGTCTGAATTAAACAATGGTTTATAGTAAAAAGTTCTGAAAATTGAGGCAGAGGACCAGTCGGCCATTAACATGATAGTCGACAGCGGAACAAATGCATTGGCCGCTGCTGTTGTAGATGCACCACGCACAGAGTGAGCTTTAAAAATTTGACTGTCTATTCCTGCTGCACTCATAAAGGTTCGTAGCCAACGCCCCAACGTTGTAGAAGTGACCGGTTTGTGGGGGCGTATAAATGAAATAAACAACTTATCAGGAAGAGAAGACGGAATAACGGGTCGAACGTTCCTAGATAATTTTAGATAGTATCTAAAACAGTTCACGGGACAGAGCTTCCTGTCTTGGTCAAAGCGGGCAAAAAATGCTTCCGCTGGTTTATCCGCACTGCCAGATTTTCTGGGGACAGTGAGTTTGAAAGACACCCCTTCTGGAAGGACGCTGCAATGTCTGAGATCCAGGGAAGCCAAGGCAGAAATCCTCTCAGGACAGGTTAATGCAAACAGGGTGACTAACTTCATTGAGATAGCTTTAAGTGATAAGGTGCTGTTCTTCCCCAAAGAAATCATGTATTTAATCATAACATCAACATTCCAGGTATGGGAATACCTGGGTTTTGGAGGACGTTTATTGAGAGCTCCTTTAAGGAGCCTAGTAACGTAAGGATGCTGACCCACTGAGAAACCGTCTATCTTTGGATGAGTTGATGAAATAGCAGAACGAAGGACGTTAAGTGATCGGTACGCTAAGCCTTCGTTAAAGACTTCTGTTAAGAAAATTAGAATGTCACTTATAGATGACGAAAGAGGATCAATTTGCCGTCCAGAACACCAGCGGCACCAACGGTTCCAACTAGACTCGTAGGTTTTGTGTGTGGAGGTACGAGTTGCTGCGATGAGTAGGTCGGCAACGTTTGTTGGAATGCCCTCAGCTTGGAAACGTTGGTAGAGATGTGAAACACGGCCAAGTGAAGACGAGGATACATTGGATGAACGCGGTTCAGATCGGTCGGGTCCGTTAACAGGGTTGGACTGTTCGGGAGCAACACTGGCTGAGATATTAGAAGTCTCAGCAGAACCGGCCACCAGGGCTGGGCTTGCCACACTGGAGCAACGAGAATTAGTTCCGTTTGGTCGATTGTTACCTTCGTCAGGGTTTTCGATATCAGATTGAAGGGGGGGAAGGCATAGCCCCGTAGAGTAGCCCAGTTGATCGTGAAGGCGTCGGTGTGGATGGCTCCCGGGTCGGGTCTCCA
>OX421454.1:287500-315000 GCA_949126865.1 Montipora capitata | reverse complement strand
GACAATGTAAACTGAAATTAAAAATTAACACAAGTCAAGTCAAATGTTGGTTTTTGTGGTGAGGGGAAACCGGAGTACCCGGAGAAAACTTATCGGTGCAGAGTAGAGAACCAACAAACTCAACCCACATATGAATGAAGGGGTAGTTTCTAAAGAAACTGTGGTGCTGCGTCGGTGGGGAAGTAGTATACAAAAATTTGGTTTTATCAACGGAGTTGATAATGTAAATTGGCCACCCACATATGACGCCTAGTCAGAGAATCGAACCCCGGCCACATTAGTGGGTGGGAGGCGAGTGCTCTCACCACTGCACCCCCGTGAACCAAATAGCCTACGGCAATTCACGGCAAATTCTTTCGAAGCTCTTGCAAATAGTAACAAAAGGAGGTAATACAATACTTTACATCCTTTTGTTACTGTCAATATTACCTCATAAGCCACTCAAATTACTGTTGTGTATTTCTTGCAAATACGTTCTTTGCCCCTAGAGTCGGGAGGTTTGTCCTTTCTTCTGAGTGTTGAAATTCGATAGTATTCTAACGAGCATACATTTATCGCGGCTCAATCGCATCTTTAAGATGCTTTTACATCAAGAGCTAGCTGTCTTGATGTGCTTAAATTTTAAATTCAATATACGCAATTTGTGAAACTCACTCTTCACATGTTTCTCTTTAGGTCTACAGCATGGAGTTATACACCCTGATAACCCCTACGGATTGCCACTAGAGTACAGTATTCTCCCTGAAGAACTGAAGAAAGTTGGTAGGTCTTAGGCATTTAGAATTTATGCTGAAGTATCATATTTAGAGCCACACTTCTGGGGCCTCATTTGCGTGACCTTTGGCACTGAGAAACTGATCTGCCTCTAAAACAGGTTATGCAACTCATTTGGTGGGAAAATGGCATTTAGGTTTCTACAAGTGGCCTTATATTCCCACAAAAAGAGGCTTTGATACTGCGTTTGGATTTTGGGATGGTTCAGAGAATCATTACTCTCACTCAGTTGAGGGATTTTTAGATTTTCACGATGGAGAAGAGCCTTCAAGAACCTGGAACGGAACTTACGCTACGTATGCTTATATGCAGGTAACTTTTGTCATCAGTTTCTGCTTAAAGTAATAAAGAACCTTTCCTCTCAATAGGCAACTTTCATGATGGCGTCATTTGACTACAACTACCAGAATTCAGTTTGTTTTTCTTTCCTTATTTAAATTTTGTATTCCCAGTGGGGTAAAAATAACAATACCTCTAATTAGCATGAGACAAGCAAAACCTGAAGGATTCTGGTACTTGTTGTCAAATGGCGTCTTTATGCAAATGTCCTATAGTGTCGCTTATCAACCTCGTTCCCAGGGTCCCTGGGAACGAGGTTGGTCGCTTATAATTTTTTTTATTGCTGACTTTAGACGATTTCATTCGTCAGTAGGTAACCTCTTCGGGTAGTAAGGGAGAAAAACTCAAATCAGTAGAGGAGTTCGGATGTGGGCTACAGAAATGGGTAGAATCTGTCTTCTCCACTGAGGATTCTTCGAAATCTGCAACATCATTTGATTAACAAGAATTACAGTCCATCCTGAAAAAGTCGCCAGAGAGTAAAATAGGAGAATTAGTTGCTTTTACCGACTTGCTTTGTTTCGTAAGCTCGCCTCATTACCTTCCTTCCTTTAGGCTTTCTAGCGGATTCTGTAAAGGCTGGGACATTTCCTAATGACTGTTCCTCGAAGCAATACGACAAAATTATGATATGAAAATTTATTCCATCTCTGGATTATTAGCAAACAGAGAGAATAGTGAGGTCACATGATCCCGCGAAGCCTTTGTTCTTGTACATGGCATTCCAGAATGTTCATTCTCCAGTCCAAGCACCTCAAAAGTACGTCGACAAATACAAGTTTATCAAGGACAATGTTAGAAGAACATATGCTGGTATGGTGGATATACTGGATGAGGCTGTAGGAAATCTCACTAGGATGTTTCAAGAAGCAGGGTAAGATAAATCGAACTATCACCTGGGCAGCTGCAAAAATGAACCTTTTCAATAAAAGGAAGAAGGCAGGCGCAGTGGTCAAGCCAACCAACGCGCATATCGTATACGGGCTGAGTTTTACTCGATTTCAACCTTGCTAAAGGGTTTTTCCTTTTCATCCCTCATGAAAATCGACTCTGAATTAATTACATCTGGACGCTAGCCGTGACACCAGGCTGTGGTACTGCGTTCCGGGGTCATCCATAAACCGTCTAGCAGCCTGCCTGATGCGCCTTAAATATGCTTTGGTCCCAATCTCATCCTTAAGACTTAAGACGAGAATGGATGATAAGCAGGGCGAATTTGTGCAGTTTACAAGTATACTAGGAAGACGTACGAGTCATAGGATTCGCGTCATTACTAAACCTAGCAAAAAGCTTTAACTTGCTCACCATGACCAGCCTTTCTCTAACATTGGACAAAAACACTGATACTATACTAAGATTCAGATCCTTCCAAGAAACACGCGTTTACAAGCAAGACCGCACGTAAGTCTAAATACTTTTCTCCAGGTAAATCTGTCGACTGTTTCAGGTTATGGGATGACACACTGGTTATATTTAGCACTGACAACGGTGGGTTACCTGACTCTGGAGGATATAACTGGCCTCTACGTGGTACGAAACACACTGTCTGGGAGGGAGGTGCCCGTGGGACCGCGTTTGTTTACGGCAACTTGTTAAAACAAACGGGAGTGAGGATCAAAGAACTAATGCATGTGACTGACTGGTATCCAACATTAATCAAGCTTGCTGGTAAGCAATCGCTTTCCTTTTTCTATTTAAAGTACTGAATATTTTCTCAGCATTAGGCCGAGGTTCATGATAATGGAATTTTTTAAAAATAATGCCCTGTTTCATGATATCGGTGACCTCAGTCGCCATGTCGTTGAAAGACAAAGCAGCATTACCTTAATAACGCACGCTCCTTATTATATAGCCGTTTAGTATAAATAGACAGGTGATTATACAAAATCGCGCGCTCTCATTGGCTCGCTCTCTCAGACTATCAGCCGATAATCACCTCGCAGACAAAATGGCTGCCACTAGTCGTTTTGCCACTGTAAGTGAAGATGATTTCGCGTTGAAATGTTTTTTTTCCTCTTTTTTGAAATAATCACCTGTGTATTTATACTAAAACAACTATTCGCCTCAGGCTCAGTGATTATCGGTGAATATTCACCTCGACTTCGTCTTGGTGAACATTTAACAACTATTCACCGAAGTGGAGGTGGCTAGTGGTGGATATTTACCGAGCCGCGAGACGGCGAGGTAAATATCCATCACTAGCCACCGACACTGAGGTGAATAGTTGTTTTAGTATATACTCAAACAGTGACATAATATACAGTACAAAAAAATAATTTGGATGTTTTCTTCACTTGTCACGGATGCAAATCGGGACGCCATTTTTTCCCGAGTTGCTCGGAGGTAAATAGCAAAGGATATTCGGAGTTTGACGAGCCAATCAGCGCGTGAATTCAACGCTATCCACTGTTTTAGTATATACTAATCACCGATAATCACTTCGCCTTCGGCGAGTAATTGTTAAATATTATGCATGTGGAGATAACGAAAAAAACGAGTTTTTTGAGAGCTGTAACTGCAATGTTGGTGATGAAATTTCGGGCCCTGCTAAACTTAAGGAGAATCCAATTTCTCTTTGACAGGAGGCAGTTTTGATCCAATTAACCCAAAACCTGTGGATGGGTTTGATGTGTGGGAGACAATCTCCACTGGGAAATCGTCACCAAGAAAAGAACTGGTCATCAATATCGATACCTCAGAGGGAGCTTCTTTACGTGTTGGTGACATGAAGATATTGCTTAATGTCCCTAATGTCACGTGGTATAAGCCACCTGAATTGGAGAAGAGCTTTAACATCAAACACGAACATCAAAAACAACTTGGTGCTGATTATTTAAGAGAACGACTGAACTCTGGCTTGTTGACGGTAAGTTCATACATGTTGTTTCGTCTTCACTTTTCTAAAGGAAGTTCTTCATTAAAAAAAAACTAAACAAAGCTTTAATTTTATTTGTCACACAGTAACCTTGAAACTGTAGGCCTTCCCCATTGTCCTCCAGCCTCGTTTTGCATAACATGGTGCCAGTGTCTTACAAAACTATCCAAGTCGTCCCTCCTACGTCCAACGACGGACATTTAACGGCTGAAAGTGAAACTGAAACTGAACCTTTATACTGACCGTCGTTCGCTTTTACCGTACATTTACTTTAAGCTACTTTTTAAATAAATTGATTCACTGGAACTGAAAACAAAAAGATAATCATCGATGTAGTTCATTTGAGCAGCCATGGGTATTTTACTTTCTGTTACCGACGACGTGGCACCAATCACTTCCACTCTTTCTTCCTTTTAATTCTCTTCTAACTGATTTATTTCATTTTCAACCAATCTAGTATCAACAATCTGCTCCAATTCAAGTGGCTCTTTACAACATAACCGCGGACCCCAACGAGCACAACGATCTCAGTAACAGTAGCAAGTATTTGGATGTGGTAGCAAAGTTAAAGAAGAGAATGGTGTATTACGTAAAAAGCATGGTTCAACCGCTCAACAAGCCATCTGATCCCCAGGCAAGAGTGTTTGCTGAAAAGAACGGTTGCTGGGGGCCTTGGCAGTAGTGAAGGTCGGCTCTTAAGCCGCGGCTACACGAGCGATTTTTTGCTCGCGCCGGTGATGCGATTTTTTCAAATTTCGTCGCGTCGCCAGCGCGCGATGAAAATCGCAAGTGTAGCCACCCTTAAAATGGCGACGCGACAACTGAAAAAATCGCAGAAAAAAAAATCGCAAGAAATTGAATGAGTTGAATTTCTCGCGATTTTTTTAGCTGTCGTGTTGCCAGTTCAAGGGTGGCAACACTTGCGATTTTCTTCGCACGCTGGCGACGCGACAAAATTTGAAAAAATCGCATTACCAGCGCGAGCAAAAAATCCCTCGTGTAGCCGCGGCTTAACGTCGCTGCTTCTGGAAACAATAATATTCGATTCCACACTGTAATCTTCGTTAATTGGTTGCAGTCAGCTCAGATGCTGTAGGGAGCGCCATTAGTACAATGTACTTTCACACAAAAAAAAATTGTTCGTCTCATCAATTGTAAAATGATCCTAATTTTCCTGGAAAGGAATATCCAAACATTCCAATGTCGCTCTGATAAATTTGTGCCAGCTCCGAAATCCTTCCTTTTGGAATCTGCGAATAATATTGCAGCAACTCAGCTGTTGTATTAGACGGGTGGACTGGTGGGAAGGACACGCGGTCGTCGATACCCGCTAATTTTACCAAATATGGAGCATCCTGTGAAAGACTTTCATAGTGTCCGATGAAATCATAGTTAATAGCGCACGGGTGACAAAGTTGGTCAATTGGACGCCAATGTTCATCAAGATGCTGTGTTTTGACAACATAATTCGTGAATTCCGGAAAAGTAACTCCGCTGCCAGTTTCAAGCGCATATTTTGTCGCGTTTGGTCTAGTAAGTTTAATAATGTTTCTACCAATAGCACGATGAAAAATTTTATTTTCTTTCAAAAATTTGTTCTTATAGGCTGAAAGTAAACGTTCAAACGGCTCTCGAGTAAACATGAAAGTGAAATAATTATTGAGCATGTTAAGTGCTTCCTCGGGATGGTAGTGATTCAGGCGTTTGAAGTCAGCCTCGTGCAGGCTCTTGCTACAAGTTTGATTATCTTCATTTAACAAACACAGTTCTTTCTTCCATTGAGAACTGGCAACTTTTGGGACGAAACAATAGATTACCTTCTTGCTGTGAAAGACCAAGTGATATCGAAGATCTTTTCCAATTACTGTGTCGTTCCTTCTGTAACGTTTGCAGTAATCTTGAACCAATTTACGTCGCTCTTGTACTAGCATTTTCATTCCTTGATCAATAGATGAGCTTTCATAGTATTTTTCCTTGGATTTTCTTTTAAATTCTGTTGAAGAAGTAAGAGAAATTTCAATGCTACTCTGTTAGACCGTAACGGTGCAATATGAAGGCGACCAACCAGGCAGTTCCTTGTCAAATCAGGCCCGGTTCAAACGTCGACCTTTTCATGTGCCGAACCTAATGGGTGTTTGGGTCGACGCAAATAATTAAGTTCGTCAGTTTATTCTTACGTCGAACTTATTTGAGTCGAACTAATAGCCCCAAAACCCTCACGACCAGCGGTTAACGTTATGAGCCTAAAACGATTCAATATGGAGAAAAGTAACGCGGAAAAAGAGTCTTCCAGGCCTTCTAGACATTTAGACGAATTATTTTGGAGTAATGCCATTCGCATTTTAAACAGATTTACTTGGTTGTTTCAAAGTACGATGAACAAGTACCTCCTTCCATTCACGCCATTTTGTTTAAATCAGGGGCCAGGGCTTGTACGCATGCCGAATAGTCTACGCGCACAGAGTTCTGGGGAAAATATTATGTATGTAATGTGTGCGTAATGTATGCATTTGATTCGGCACATGAGACGATCAGCATCGTGCTTTTGCCGTTCTATTCGACTAGACCAGTCGGAACGGCGGGTCGACCCAATTACAAATCTGTCGAACCCAATTGATTCATAAGTCGCGCTTCTCATGTACCGAACCAATAGACCATATTCGTATTCTCAGTATTGGACTGGAACTAGCTTGTAATGGAGGCTAATGCGGGGAAGTATATTAAAAGCATTTTCATTTGAAAAGATTCCCTTGCATCAGCCTCTATTGCAAGCTAGTTCCAGTCCAATACGATTACGATTACGAGAATACGATTACGGCATATTAATAGCCCACTTTCGATATATTTAACAATTATTCGCCGAAGCATGCAGATCAAAAGAGTGAGAACTATGCTCGCCCATACTGATGTTGATTCCGTCAATTTGCTTTGAATGCTCTAAAGCCTCATAAACCAAAGAACTATCGTCTCAAGCCTTCTGTACTACATGTATCATTAAAACCAGCAGAAGTCACATCTTTTGTAAGTAGATTGTCAACGACCTTTAACACGCTTACAGACGTCATGGCAACAGGTAGTGCCCATGAACAATTCCCTCCTCCCAATATCAATTTTTGTTGACGTCATGGTTCAACTTAAGCTATTTGAAAAAGAAAAGTGTTATCAGGAGAAATTGAAATTAGTTGAATTTTGTTCTTGCACTTGAACTTGAACACGTTAAATCTATCAGATAAAATAATAATAATAAAAATTACAATCTACTTTAATCTATATAAACATGATCAAAAATTAAAAGAGAAAAATAGAGAAAATAAAGAAATTCTGCTTTACATAGATGCCGTGTGCGTTTAGTCGTTTCAGACGAAGAAATCGCGACAACCATTTCGAAAAAATTGACGTGATTTTGCTTGCCGCAATTCAGGGGACGAGCTGTTCCAGATAACCGCACCATTATAGCTAAAGCTATTTTTCAGGAAATTGGTGCGGGGCAATGGAACAGCTAGTTTGTTTTCAGAGTTCCTTAAATTATAAGGTGGATCATATTTAGTGAAAAGAGAACCAAGATAGTCGGGCGCAAGACCATGTATAGATTTATAAACTATGGTGGCCACTTGTATTTGTCGCTGAGTATCCAACCATTTCCAGTTGAGTTGCTCAAAAAGAGGATCAACGCTTGTGTCATAACTGGAGAAGGTTAGAATACGGGGAGCCCGGTTTTACAACTTTTGGAGCTTATTCGAAAGACTTTTGTTACAATGCCCCCAGACCTCGCTGCAGTAATTAAAGTACGGTTGAACTAAGGCATTGAAAACGGACTCCAGCGTGGTTCGGTTAACAAAAGGCCTACAACGTTTAATTGCTCCAATGCCCGATGTTCAGGAACTTTCCAAATAACTTCGTTCTGTGACAATTGGTTCTCTGACAGCTCAGCCTGCAAGAAATCGTTGCGTAAACCAAGAATACACAGTGCTAAGGCACTACCGCAAACACTTTCATTTTGTCCAATCCTAGTAAAGAAAAGCTCTTGATTATCATAAAACCAGCAGTGTCAAGGCGGCAAGAGCAAAGGAGGAAACCACTCACTACACCACTTCAGACTTCGTGCCTTCTCAGAGGCACAAGAAAGCAGAAACGCTTATACTTCCTAATTTTAACTTGCAAAGAAATCTTACCTTTGTTGAAGTTGCTTTGGAGAAATTTAAAACCTATCGAAATTAAGCAGAAAAACAATACACCGTAGAAGCAACGCATCAGGGGATCCATTGAATCTCACTTCTCCGATGTGTTGGCCTCCTGCGATCTTCACGCAAATCTTTTCTCCTCAACGAACGAACGAATGAGAAAAGATTGCGTGACGAGTCACAAAAATGTCTGCGCAGAAGGCTACCGATGTGTTGGCGGTGAGCGAGGGTAATGTCCACGTGGTAGAAATTTAGGATACATGACGTCGCGCACGTCATCAAACGGCGGCCATGTTGATACCCCGGACCAATCCTCCCGGAATTGAACTCCTATTGTGCAAACGTTTTCTATTGTCTTCATTGAAAAACATGGCTGTCGATCACGTGAGCGAAAACCAACAATATACGAAAACAATAAATCTGTATTAAATTTGCTAAGCTTTGTTTACTTGTAACACTCCATAGCGGAAAATTCGTTTCTTAATGACAAAATTAGATAACAAAGTTTATTTAATTTTCTGAATTTATCCATGGTTGCTCAGAAGTCTAGTCTCAGTCACTGCCAAGAAACAAGGCGATGGCAAAGACAAAAAACTAAGATATTAATTACGTATACGCATACCAAAAACAGGGAATAATGGAATTTCTGCTCGTGAATAAATACGGTTAAATAACTTCTTTAACTCCCTGTAATAGAAGATAAATGCAAACAAGGCTAAATGAAGACGCAGAGGTGCAGGCGTACGCACTTGATTAGGGTTAAGCAGACTATACATTTCGACACCTCAGGCCGGATTTGTTTCGTTCAGGGAATCACATGGCTACCTATGAGAGTCGCGGGCTCCCGTTCCGTTTTCGCATTCTTAGATATTTGAAATAATGATAGTTCGCAACAGTTTTCAAAAATGCCTTTACCGTAACCGCGTGTTCGATAGTTGTTACTGTCGTAGCACCGCGTTGACCGAAACAGTGCCGGCCTCTGATGGGCAATGACAAAGACGGAGCATCTTGCCTGAAACAGCCTCGTTTGCAAGTGCTACAATAGCACCTTGTATTTCATAGAGCCTTGCATCGGTGATGTTCACAAAATCAAACGAAGAATAAACCAACCACAATTAACGAATACGGTCAAAGCAAGAGCTAAAACCTGAGAATGAAACCGGAAGGATGACGAAATTCACAAAGGAACTCTGCGGTCCCGAATACAGGATTCCATATGAATTACAGTATAAATACATCACATAGTAGTCAACCGGGATCTTGCGCTAATTTTTACCCAATAATCTCTGTCGTCCCTTATTTAATAAAAGAAACCTAAACCCTTTCGCTTCGTTGCTTAAAACCAGACTTAACATCAGCTTACGACCAGTCTATTTCACCTTGTCCGTGCATTAAATTATGATTGCATAGTCTGTAAAACTTAGCTTTTTTTCAACACCACTCCCCAGTATTACTCCTCCGCGACCACTTTGATCAAAGTGGCTCATGAAGACGGCTACCGTCAGGTCGTCGATAAGAACTTTGACTTCGCTTCCGGCCACCTTAACTCGGATATTATGCCAACTTCCGCCTCTCAAAGATCCATATCCACATGACAATATTTTAGGCTTGGAATAAATTTTGACTTCGTTGTCTTGTAGGCTACCCACTTGAATACAATTATCGCGGTTGTAGGGTCTACAAGGTAACATCAAAACGAGAATAAATTAATAATAATAATAATAATAATAATAATAATAATAATAATAATAATAATAATAATAATAATAATAACAATTACCATAAATGTTGCTTTGAATACTCACCTGATACAAACAAACTCAAAGCTATCAGCACTCTTGGCATTGAATATTACTCCGTATTTTTCACCCATTATACTTCCCAGACTATGGATATTGACACTCAACACGTAATTCTTTCCCACAGGAACCTCGGGAAACAAGGCACGGCAAATTCCTTGATATTCATCATGTTCATTACTGCTGTGTGACATAAGCTTGAACACATTCGAAGTAACCCTAGCACCTTGGCAGTTTTTGTAGACAAATGGAAGCTCTGGAAGGGACGACACCACTAAATTTTTGAAACGCATCGACTTCTGACACCCACCAGTGACAAGTAGCCCGATTCCCGGTGTCAAGTCTGCGCTCGATTGGTAATGTGATTTAAAGGTTGTAGTGTGCTTATTGTTTATCATGACATATACTTTGTAACCGCGGATTTCCAAACGCACGTTAAACCATTTTCCGCTCTTTATTACACGGGAGCAATATCCCCTTGTAGATGCCTCTCTCATCTCACGGCTTCCTAGCAGGTACCCCGTCTGGTAACAGTGATCCTTCCACAATGGCCTACAAAAAAAATGTATTCTTACCTCAATTTCTTTAATCACGTGGAGTCGTTTTCAACTGAGTGTCGAAACACTGAAGTAAATCCACTCTACATATTTTGATAAAATACTGAACTCATAATTTCAGTCTGCATCATCATTCAATGCAACTTGCCATAGTTTGAGTTGATTTTGCTGAATTAATCGGATGGAGTTTTACGGAGTTTAACTGTTGTTATTATATCTCTCACATGGTGCGCGCGCTGTGGTTGGCTAAATAAGCCGGCCGTATTCTACAGTACGGCCCGCTAAATTTGAGATTTCGATAAAACATTCTTTAGCAAGTTTTTCATGACGTTTCTGTTACATAAACTAGTAAAACTGTTTGGATCTTGCAAGCACCTATATCAAATCGCATAAGATTTCGTTTTTCGGATTTTGACAAGGCAATCTTTGTGACAGTTGAACCTTCCGCCTGACTTCAACGAGTTCCCTTTCCCGCACGGCTGATTACCACAGAAAGTTAGTGTTAAACACTGCCCCTGGGGTAGTTTCGTCCAAGCTCTGAGTTTTAACTCGCCAGCTAACACGAATGGAAAATGAAATACGGCATAACCGCGTGTGCATATTTTTAGCTCATTTTTCAAATTACAACGCGTCAAAACCACCATTTCAGTGAGAGGAATTTTCAAGTTTCACCAAGTGTTGTTATAAACTGATTTTTTTTCCTCTTTTTCGATCCAAACTGAGGCAACGTGATTCAGTGTAACCTGAACTGTAACCTTTCAAGCTGTGATCTGAAACTACGACGACGTTTCCTTGAAAAAGTTTACGCTTAATAACATCGAAAACATTTCCTTGACCGTTAATTTAGAGAAAACTAAAGGAAAGATAATTCTTAACACAATCCTTTTTGATCAGGCAAGTCGGTGATGAGAGAGTCCCTTACCTGAAGTAAATGAAGTCAGCATTATTGATGTCACGTGCGTTGAAAAGGATCCCCACGTATGAAATTCTATCTCCGCTCAAGTCCATTTCGCTGTAAAAATCCACCGAAATCTGGTAGCTAGGGCCGTTTTTAACAGGCGTGTCTTTGAGAAGTACGCGGCAAAATCCACGAGACCACACATCATTTTGGTTAATAAGAGTATAGTATTCTGAGTGATGCTGTAACGAAGCACAGCTCTTCATATCAAATGGTAGTGATGGTTGATCAGTGACAGAGAGGTCCTTAAATCGTGCTACATTACCCTCGTTATTAGCCAGTACTACGCCTACAGACGCCTTTTGAGGAATGTGACCTTGGTAGGAAGTCAAGTAAACATCATTTAGAAATACAGTGACTTCAGAATCTCTGACCTCGAGCATTGTGTGAATCCAGCGTTCTTTATACGGAGCGCCATATGGGCAAGAGCCACTTTGAGATCCAAACCAATCCATTTGGCCTTCCCGCATTACACCAGTTTGAAAGCACGTGCCGTCGCTGTCACCGAATCTGAGGAATGAAGGGATAAACATTGAAGTTTTGACTGAATCGGACGTTTTCATCCAACCTCTAGAGACACCAATAACAATAGAGAAATGTACGACTTCTGGTGGGCGAACAAAAGAAGCTAATGACAGATCCTTTGTTTTCGTCCACCAACATAGCGGTGATGACGTCATGTGAAAACCTCCTATTGCATGGCCTATAAATTAAAGCGAGGCAGATCCCTCGTTACGATCGATGACGACAACGCGGTTAACTTAGCCGCCACTAAACAGTGTTTCATGAGCATAGCAATTTTTCTGCACGTTGGTGGTATAGTTTGAGACCGTTCTTTCCAGCAAATCTCAGGCGTGTAATGAACAAATTAAAATCTTAAACTCTTAGGGTAGCTCAAACCAGTTTCAACACTTTCAATAGACCTTGTCATTAGAAGGATTGGCACTACAACTCTTTATCACGTAACAGCAATTTTTTGGTACCATGTGAAATATCAATCATTGTTGAACAAGATGCCGTCATTTTTGTGACGTAACAAGTTACCACGGCAACAGGAAAGTCTTGCAAAAACAGCCTATATTTTGGCTTTAGTTGCTCATATCTGAAAAACTAACTTGATGATCCCAACTTTTTATTGCACAAAAGAGATCAGTGGAGCGGATTCAGAGCTATCTTAAATTTCAATTAGTTTAGGGGGCTCTGAATCCGCTCCACAGAATTTTTTAAAGTTTGCGGAAAGTTTAATTTTCACATGCTGATTACACTTCAGAAATAAAAAATGGGGGTCACCGAGTTTGTTTTTGAGATATGAGCAGCTAAAGCCAAAATATGGGGTGTTCTTGCAAGGCTTTCCCGTTGCCACGGTAACTTTTCACGTCACAAAAATGACCAAGTCTTTTCTAGCAATAATTGGTGTTTGATATGGTACCATAACATTCCTGTTAAGTGATTAAGTGTTGTAGTGCCAATACTTCTAAAAAGAATGTTTCTTTCAAGTGCTGAAACTGATTTGAGCCACCTTAAATTGTTTCGGACTCCTAATCAAGCAACACTCTCAATTGTCATGTTCGTCAAGGGTAAATTACTATCTCTACAAAACGTGATATATTACGGTATTTATCAAGAAGAGTTGTTTGAGAGATTAGGCACCACGTTTACGGCAAACAGCAAACGTCGAACTAAAATTTGTGTTTTGCCAAAAATGGAAGAAACTCGTTTGATATGAGGTCATTTCTTGCGTGTTAGCAGCAGGTATCAAGTAACTTTCCAAAAGAAAGAGACGAATTAGAATAACAGCACGTTAACGCGATGCTTAACCTCTGATATGCCTCTTCCTCGTTAGCACGACGTTACCTGAAAATAACAAAATCAAAATGGTTCTCAGCAGCAGCGTTGAAAAGAATACCAAAATAGACGTTATTGTTCAATCCTCTTGTCTTGGGTACAAACAAGTCAGCAGACACCCTGTAATTGTCATGCTTGGATGCGTTGGAAGCAATGAACACGGGGCATAAACCACTGTGCGGCCAGACACCGTGACTCGCGTTTAGCACGTAGACGTTTACATCCACATCAACACTTACACAAGATGTTAATCTCTCTGTAAAAGGTGTACAAATACATTATTATCAACAATTTCGAAAGACTAAAAGCATTATTGTAGTTCTTTCACTGTTCTTGGAATAGATAAACACAACAGCCTTTGCTCAGCCATACCGTTGTTCGACGCATGAAGTGAAAAGATGTGTTACCCAATTTGCAGTTTGAGAATACTACGCTGTCGTTTACTTAAATTACCTTGAGCTGATGTGATGAAATCCTGAACCCCTTTAACTGAGTGAATACAGCAAATCCAGGAGAAATCAAGTTTAGTCTGAGACAAGCTCACCGTCAAATCCATGCTATGTTAAACCGTTTTGTTTATTAATTATCAATTAATTAATTAATTATCATATAAATTGGTTCACTCATTCATTAACAACTTTAAGGTTTAGTCAAAATGTCCTTTGTACAGACCAGCCCCAGAAAATAAAAACGCGACGGTAAAAGGCGGCAAGCTCAGTTCAGGTCGTTAATCCTAAGAACTATTAAGAATAGGAGGTGAGAAACTGCTCTTACGAAAAACAATGCAGTTGAACTGTAACAGTTATCAAACAATCTTATCCATCTAATCTTGATCACACCTTACACACTAAGCAACTAATCTGCTCTCATGTTTTTCTTGCTTCCCTAACTTTCATTACCTTGGCACCCCTCCATCCATTTGTCATGGACGCTAAGCAAACCCAGAGTATTTACCTTCTTCTGGTTTCGATGATTCAGTTCTTGCCCTAAAAGACTTTGAAGTTCTTGTATAAACACCCTCTGCTTGTGGTCCTTGTCCGTACGGATTTTCTGCTAGCACTACTATCCTATATTGTGTGTCAGGGCTCAGAGAATCCACAATAAGAGATCGCTTGGTTCCTGGCACTCGAAATGAACGGTCTCCACCCAATCCTAAAATATATGAAAGAAAATATGGACGCATGCTAAAGGAATCATTTCTTCTCGCAGATGCAGTAAACCAATGTGAAAAAATCCAGGGCAGAGACGCAAAATAAACAGAAGGGCTAAGTAGAAAGAAACTTCGGAATTTTGGCATTATATTGATAGAGGTATCACGTTTACGTGAAACGCGAACGGCAAAAGTGACCAGGTGACCATGATTTTCCCACCATTTTCTACGTTTGCCGGCTGTCGCTGGCCCTGCTGGGTAGACGTACTGCTCCGTGCGATGCGATTTTTGAGGTTTTCGTCGCTTTTAAACATCCAAGTTATTTACAGCCAGAAAAGCGAATGCAACCAACATATTAGATAAATTTTCTGGTGCAAATTTTTGTTACTTATTTTGTCCAAACCTCGTATTCTGAGTGCTCGTTAATAGTGTAAAAAGCCCATATGATAAAATGCTTATTTACTGAGTTAACGTCGGGAGGATAGCAAAATATTCAGCGAGGTCCGTACGCCATGACCTCAGGCCAAATATTTTCGCGTTCCCTGAGTAAATAATATACACTTAATGTATGGTCCCGAGGGAAACAGTTAGTTTTGTTTTCCCGAGAGTCGTCGCGGGAAACATCAGGACTCGAGGGAAAACAAAACTAACTAGTTTCCCGAGGGACCAGACATTAAGTGCTTTGTTGTATATTTAGACTTTTCCGTCAACAATCGCAGCAAAATATCTGGAGCGGGCAACAACTGTGGAATTGTATCCCGATCAGGATACATTTGAATTTGATCAGGGGCACGTGACCGAGAACCAACCAATCACAGTGCTCGTTTTGTTGAGTGAAAGGCTAGGTATATAACAAGTACATAATAATGTATGAACATTAATCCTTTATCGACTGCGCATGCCTTTAAGCAGTATTGTACAACATTGGCACAGTTAAACTCGACGTCTGAATTAGTTGTCGAACTTTTACGTCAAACTCAATTCAATTGAGCTCGACACGACAGACGTGCGACGTTTGAATCGGGCCTTACTGTGATAGATCAAGGCACATCATACCAATAGGGTTCCTGTGTTTTAGCGGCGGTTTTACGACGCGAGGGCAACGAAAACGTCACAAAGTTTGCATATTTAATGAGCAAAAACAATAGCTTTGCACGCTCTGCACGTGCATTTTTAGTTTTTGTACATTTCTTTCACGTTTTCGGCAAATCTGCGACGTGAAATGACCAATTTTCAAGTTTTATGGAGAACGTGAACAAAAGGCAGCGAATTTGAATTTTCTGTCGTAGATTCAATATGGCACCTCCTAATTCAGTTCCTGGAAACTTACACTAGTTTTTAGAAGTTAGACAAGCCGACATAATGACGAAAAAGATTAATAAACCTGAACTTGCAGTTTTAAATGACGTTTTCGTTACCGTCACGTCGCAGATCTTAAACTCCCTATAAGCCCGTGCACGAGACGTTGCGAGAGGAACAATATTAAAGCACATACAGATTTTAATACCATCCTAAAGTCATTTTGATGAAGCATTTACCGTCTGAGGGCGCAAGGTCCGTGACATCAGCAGCTTTAACTTCTACTTTGTAAAACAAAATAGGAATGCCATTTTCACTGGGTGGTTCCCATGTTACTTCAAGCTCTGTTCGAGAGAGAGACTTCGCAGCTACACTCCGAGGGCTATTTGGTAGAACAACCTTCAAACAAAAAATCAAACTCTCCGACCTTCGTGTGCCACTAATCACTATAACACAACTCTTAAATCTCAGAAGAAAATGGGGAAAAAGTGAAGTGAAATCAAGATTACCTGCGTCGTTGCTCCCTCATCTTTTGACGAGGTGGTTACTTCTGACATTTCTTCCGGTAAGACAGTTCCTGTTTTATGTACTGATGACATTGTTCTTCCCGTAAGTGAAAGTGACGACGTATCACCTTCGTCTGTCAAAGGTTCTCGTTCTTTGTCTTGTAATGAGATCGCTTGTTCCCCTTGCAATGGTAAAGTGTTTGTTTCTTTATATACTGATGGAGTTGTACCCTCTCCGTCTACTGGTGAGGGTGTAGACTTTTCGTCTGGTAATGTGATTATTCCTTCTTCTTCTGGTGATGAGCTTGTTTCTTCTCCTTCTTCAGGTGATAACGTTATTTTTCCGTTGTCTGGTAAGGAGGTTGCGGCTTCTTCGTCTGGCGGTGATGCGATTATTTTTCCTTCTGGAGTTAAAGTTTTTAGTTCTTCTTCTGATGCTATCTCTGTAACCGGAAAAACCGTGGTCCCTTCGTTTAACGGAGCTGTGGTCTTCGTTTCGAGCGGAGAGGTCGTTGGGATTTCTCCACCCGATGTAGATGGATTACTGCTTACTGTACCGGAAAGCGAAACTATCGTTGAAGTGGATGGTCTCACATCTGCATGCGTTTCTGATGTCCGCTCTGGAACAGAATAAACTATGGCTCCTTCGTTTAACGGAGCTGTGGTCTTCGTTTCGAGCGGATAGATCGTTGGGATTCCTCCATCCGATGTTGATGGACTAATGCTTACTGTACCGGAATGTGAAACTATCGCTGGAGTGGATGGTGTCACAACTGCATTTGTATGTGAGGTTGTCTCTGGAACGGGAAAAACTGTGGTTCCTTCGTTTAAGGGAGCTGTGGTCTTCGATTCGAGCAGAAAGGTTGTTGCGATTCCTTCATCAGATGTAGATGGAATACTGCTTGTGATAGGTAACGTTTTTGGAATCGCAGCAAGACCTAAAAATTATTTTTTACCCAAGATTAACATATCATTTTTTTCCAAGTCTGTAATTTAAACACATTGTATAGAAATTTATTCACAAAACTCTCATTGAGATGACAGCATATAAGAGATGTATATTTGTTCTTGTGATTTCGCATGACAATGATCATCTCACTAACGAGCAGCTCCCAGATGGCTTGGTAGCTCAGTCGGTAAAGCAGTGCAGTGGGGTATACGAAAGGGTTTGGAATCCCCTTACTTTTGCAAGAGAATTTCCAAGTTTAATTTTCAAGTTTAATACCCTTGCAAGACTGGATTTTTTTCAGGCTTTTTTTCAAAGGCTTTGGTCTGCGTTTCCTTCACGGCGATTGTTGTTTGTTTGTCATTTGTTTGAGCAGGTTGAAGGTTTGGCAGCTATTCAGCTGATGTGGATCTGCTATACCCTCCCACCCATACACTCACAAAGGACACTCACAACACTGGGGACTCCATCCCCTGCACTTCACGAATGGTGTCTGGGTTCTTTAACGTCACACAGGGAACTTATGAACCTATATGCGTGAACCTTATGAACCTTAGGGCCTACGGTTTATAGTCATTATCCAAGAATCATTTTTGTATAAAACATCGTGCTCATACTCAGCTGAAATAAGAGGAAAAAGCATACCATTGAGATTCTTTACGAAGACAATTGGTGGGTAGGACATATCACTCTTGTAAGGGTATTTCGTGATGAGCGCTACATTCTTGCATATGTAGCAGGCTTGTTTCCCTTTCTGCCACCACTCGATCGCTTCACAACCTTCGCCACAATAACTCCGACATTCCCGTGCAGTCGTTCCTCTTTTTACAAGTGTTCTCCCAGGTGGTGTGCACCAATATGGCTTGTATTTTCTCCACTTCTTGTCTAAAAGACGAAAAGACGTCAAGAATAAAATTAGACGCTAAAAAGTCGCAAAAAATAAATTTATAGGGCTGTGCAATTTATATTTTACCTTTTTTTGGTGTTCTTGGTTTACTGGATAGTTTCCCATTTGGTAAAGAAGTTAGTCTTTGCTTTTCTGATGAGGAGGTTGCTATATCCGGAACAGATGTAGCTGTTCCATCATCTTCTGGCGATAACGTTGTTTGCTGCTGTAGTGATGATGTTTTTCTTTGCCAATGCAATGAATATTTAGTTGCTTCATGTGATGGGGTGGTTCCCTCCTTGTTTACTCCTGAAGGGGTTCCTTTGTCCTCTGGTGAAGTGGCTCTTCCCTCCTTTAAAGGTGAAGAGGTTGCGTGTGTCTCTTCTTTTCCAGTGAAAGTTAAATTGTTGTTTTGTGATGAGGTATTCTTTCCCACTTTATCTGTTGTGGATAATGGAGTCTCTTCTTGAGTTCTAGTAAAGGGGCCGGCCACTGTTGCAGTGGAGAGTATCATGGCTATAGTTGTTGTAGTAACTTCGTTTGAAGAAATCGTGGTGATTCTTTCATCCAACGAAGTTGTTGACGTTCTCACAATGTGCTTTGTAACTGGTGAAATATTGAAGAGAGCCGCACCTGTGTTAAAAAGATAAGTTGATTTGTACAATTTAATGGCCTAATTTTGGACTTACATGTCTAACCAGAGGCGTATATGGCAAAGATCATACAGGAGATCAGGCGAACTAGCAGATGACAAACAGAAAAAAAAAGACTATACAAATAAATATACAATGTAGGATACATAATTAAAGCTAAAGCTATCTATTATATCCTATGAGAAAGAGTGCGAAAGCACTAAGGGAGGAGTTATGGTTCCTGGTTAAACGAAAAGTTGTATGATAGTTTACAAGGACTGGAAATAATCTCTAAGTTTACCGCGTTTATAGTTTGAAAGATTGAGAGAATTGCGTAATGAGAGAGGAATATCATTCCAAATTCGGAGACCCTGCACGTACCCGTAAAGAGAAAGAGTATTTCTGAGTATGGAGATGTAAGTTATCTTTCTGCCTTGTAAAATATTGATGACAAACAGAATTAAGTTTAAGAGAGACAAGATAGGAATGGGCAAGAATCTTTTGCATATGAAAGAAAACGAAACAAGAGACCTGATGCTTATAAATATTGAATATATTGAGAATGTTTAATGTGCTAAATAGAGAGTAGTCATGTGCACGCGGGGGGGGAGAGTGAGTCATGATTCTTAGGGCTTTCTTTCGGAGACCAAAGATTGGTTGTAGATGAGAGGGATATGTAGAGGCCCAAACGATAGAACAGTACTGGAGTATTAGAGTATTTGTAAGTAAAAACTGACGAGATTTGGTGATGATGTGATGTGTGGTTGCCATGACAGGTTTTGACGGATAATGACTCCTAAAAATCTTGTGTTTTCTACTCTTTTTAGTCTCTTGTTATCAATGGCTATAGAGAGAGCATCACTGACGATTTCTTCTAATTTCAGTTAATTTGAAGTCTCCCCAATTGGTAAAGCACTCGTGCTCGCCGGGCTAAATAAACTTCAGACTTAAATAAAGTCATTATTATTATTATTATTATTATTATTATTATTATTATTATTATTATTATTATTATTATTATTATTATTATTATTATTATTATTATTAATTAAGTAATTAAGGAAGTGAAATGCAGCTTTCATCGACACAATTCTGACGTCTCGCACTTTTAGCGACAAGAAAACGACATGGGTTTTCAGTAAAGTTCATACCATTCGAAAAAAAGTTCATACCATTCGGCTTTTTAACGAACACGATTGGTGGAAAGGACATATCACTCTTGTAAAGGTATTTCGTCATGAGCGTTACATTCTTGCATATGTAGCAGGCTTGTTTTCCTTTCCGCCACCACTCGACTGCTTCACAGCGATCGCTACAATAACTCTGACATTGCCGTGCAGTAGTTCCTCTTCTAACAAACGTTCTCCCTTGTGGTGTGCACCAGTATGGTCTGTATTTTTTCCACTTCTTCTCTAAAAATAAAAACGTAAAAAGAAGTCACTGATGTAAGAGACACAAAAGTTTATAGCATTGGCGCTGGTTCTTTCCCTTTTTGGCGAAGCCGGATTCCTATTTTAAATTGTGGCAACGCTTTTTATACTAATTTCCTTTAAGCATCTTTGAGGCCTTCCATATCATAATAACGGAAAACCTATAACAAATGTGTTCGGTTATGGATGGTTTTCACGCATTACATCATATTATCCATGTTGGTGCACAAAAACTAAAGATCTCTCATTAGCTCCTTTGTTCGTCCGACAGCAATTGAACATTGCACCATTGTCATAAGAGTCTCTAGTCTAGAGATTATTAATTATTATTAGCATCACCCAACTTGTGGACTAATGGAAAGGCCGCATTTTTATTGGATACGCTACTAGAGGACTATTAGTAATAGTCCTCGAGTAGCGAAAAGCGTGACGCTTTCTTTCGTTTTCTTCCCAAATAAATATATTTTCAACTTGCATTTGCTAACTTTATTATTGCCTTTTCTGTCCGACTAGTTGGGTGATACTAAAACAATTAGACCCTTCGCCCTCAAGGCCCACGGGCGCTTTCTTTGTAAAACGATTGGGAAAATCCCCGTATAAGGGGCCGTACGCATTAGCAGGGCCGGAAAAAGCCCTGGTAGGAACACGTACTGCTCCGTGCGACGAGATTTTAGAGGATTTCGTCAGTTTTAAACATCAAAGTTATTTACAACCAGAAAAGCAAATGCAAACAACATATTAGATACATTTTCTATGCAAATTGGAAATTTTTGTTACTCATTTTGTCCAAACTTCACGTTCTGAGTGCACAGGAATAGGGTAAAGAGTCTGTATGATAAAATGCTTATTGCATGATTGAGTTTAGGTCGCTGCGCTCCGTCGTATTATTATTGCTATCACATATACTGAAGTATTAGCGTTAACGATATCACTCCAAGAGTCGCGCCCACACCTAGTGCCTTTTCGAAACGGTTTTCAGCCGTCCATACAAAGCCCACCGGTATTTCCTTTGTCTTTGCACAGATTTTTTGGTTCACATGCGTAAGGAAGTTGGTGTTTGATTTGACTGAAATCGTTTCACCTCGGCTTTCATGCACCGATCTCCCAGAGCCCCTTGGTCCTGCAGAGAAGCTGCTCATACACTCCGGGCAATTACGGTAGTTCAACAATAGCACTTTTTCCATGATCACTTTCGTTAGCTCGAGCGGCCAGTCATTTGCCGATAATCCTCACACAGAATGAGGCAGAGAAATAGAAGGGTTTTTTACAATTCCTGCCCCGTATTCCTTGCATAATCAAATCATATTAGTTCTGTTAGTTTAGCAAGTCTTTTCATGGCCATTTTCCTCTCATCAATTATTGTGAAAAAATTTGCTTGGCGCTGCATGAGCGATTTCTAAATGGATTGAAATTTATCAGTCGCATCCGACTGCGGTCATCAAGAGATGCTCTTATATCTATTAATATCAGTTCAATCAGTTGTTATCAAATGGATACCAATTCAAGGCTCACATGTATCACATACGGCAGCTCGGTAACATTGCATTATATTTTGTCGCGTGACCTTCTTTTTATTGCATTGTTAGTAAATAGGCCATTTTCGAAATATCAAATATTCGGCTTGATAGTGAGGCAGTGAGGACAAAAACAATAGAAACACGTTGGAATCAATGTGCAAAATATTTGCATATCATCTACTTTCCATTGTCTTTGTCCTCTAAACCTCTCTTTTAAGCTGAATTTTAATATATCGAAGAAGGCATATTCTTCGCCTATCAGTTCACTGGTTGATTCCTGAGTCTCTCACATATGAAGCAGAGATCGCAATTAAGATACTGGGTTACGGAGATATCGGATGGAGATAAGTAGGAAATTCATTTACTTGAGAAAACAAAGCTTACCTTTCAGAAGACCGAAGGGTGTAAACGCGAGGGAGACCAAGACAAACAGGCAAACACCAACTATACTTGCCTTTGTCATTTCCTATTTTGCGATTGTTCCACTACCAATCTAACAAATAAAAAAGAACTGGTACAAACTAACAAATGTAGCTTTGAAATCAAGAAAAATGAGAACCCAGTTCACTGACCTTGCCTAAAGTTTCGATAAAGTTACCACGCGAAATCAAAGTGTTGACGGCTGGAGCAACGAGTTGGAACTTAATACTCTTCGACACGATTGTTCTCAGCAAGTTTTGAGCACATACCAAGATGATTTTTCCAGCATGCTTTGAATTCTCACCGCAGTTTTATTCAAATTGAAGGAGATTCTGTCCTGCGTAAACATTTGTTTAAGATCATCTCCTTTAATGAATGACGTAAGTGCCTTATGGATAAACTCTCCTTGAAGACAGGGAATGTTACGGGGTTTTTTTCACCATTTTTTACAAATCTGACCCAGCCCAATCCTGAGGAATAAGGAATGCTCTCAAATTGGCTTGCGGAAAGTTCAGCTCAAAATTGCGGAGACGGAAGAGGCACGCCCAACAATCAATGACACATTTCCGTCGTCTGTCTTCCATCCTTCAAGAGACTGTTGTCTCCCTTGTCACTGTACAACAGTGTTGTTTCATGAATAACATATCATTAACGATTTCGATGACATTTACTCAGCATACCTTGAAGTGCAATCATGCGAGGAATGTTCTGACTTTCTGGTGCGATGACTTTCCACTGCACTGGATGCATTAATCCGTTCAAGGAGGCGCAGACAGCCCTGTAGTAAGGGTATATAAAAAGGTCCACTGAACGGTCTTATTTTTCACTCTCGCGGAAAAAAATGAAGAAATTTAGGTTATTAACCATTTGGTTTGTTTCATTTTGCTGTGGTATAATTTGTCTGAAAATGGGACCAGATAACAGGCGTAAAATAGCACTGGACCCATTATTTGTCTTAAACACAATTGAGTTTAGGGTTAGAATTTTAAAAAAACGTAATTCGTCAAGTTCTCAGACGAATTAAGCAAATGAAAAAACAGCCAGAAATGTAAGCATTATCTAAATCTGTCTAAATAGGAGAAAAAACAATTAGTGTCTGAGATATACAGACAGAAAGAAATGTAAGCATTATCTAAATAGGAAAAAGAAAAACAATTAACATACACGGGAAATTCCAATTTTTCGCAAAGTCAAAGCCCGGAAATAACAGCAATTCGAAACAAAGCTGAATGCGGGAAAAAAGACATTTGACTCTGTACATTTACCTCCACGAGCAGGACATGAGTCATCTCTGGGACAAACCCTACTTTTTGGCAAATTTCTGTACAGATTTCACATAACTACAACTCCGTCAAGAAAATCTGATAAATACACTGCCACACCTAAAAATTCTGAGACTCGCTCTTCCGACTGCGAACGCCGCCAAATGCTACAAAAGGGCGCATAATGATGACTGACAGCGCACATGTCGGACAACGGCTATGTATGTTAACATAGTAAAACATTTTAAGCCATTTACTGTGGTGGGTGAAACACACACTATACCGACTGGAAAAGCAGTGAGCCATTAGTTCTTGGCCTAACAGTACATGTACCGTTCTCTTAAACAAGTTATACGCTGTGGTGCCCCTCTGCAACATGTCCTTTTGGAAGAGTTAAGAATGGAGATAGCAACCTTAATTAAAGGAAGATGAATATAAAATAACATGGCCATTATTGAATAAATTGAGTGACATTGTTAATACGTGGATTTCACGCAAAAAGTCATCGATAATTGACTATTTTCACCATTGCAAATACCCCCCCCCCCCCCCCCCCACTACCCCCAAAATGAACTGTATTATGGGATTGGTGAAAAAAAGCGCGCGGACACTAATTCGTTTCCAGTAGCTTCCAGAAAAATTCTCACGGCTTTGCGAGGTTACTCAGACCAGTATTTTGGAAAGGCTCACAAGCTCAAACGAAACGTCGTGAAGGTAGTACTCAGTTTCATTGTTCTTGCCTGTTTTGGGAGATATGGACTTTTTCTATTAATGAATTGATAATTTTTGCTATCCAGAGTGCCGCAAATTTGGAAAATCAATGGTTTCACATCCGCGAACTCCCATTATTTAACATTGTTGATAACGGCTGTTGTCAAGGACAACCACAAGATGAGGTTCAAAACGAACGTACTCAAAGAATCAAAGCGTATCCTTTACAGACAGTCCTTCCATTTTGCACTTTTCCGTGTAAGTTGCTCGTTGCGATGAACATCGTAAAGGAAACACGAGCTACACTTAAAACTGTCTCATTTGAGCTTAAAAATGTGAATGTATTAAAGCCTCACCGGGACACTGAAAAACTGTGCAGACCGTCTGTAAAATGAAAATTCGGTTAGCCTGAATTAGGCCTAAATAACATTCAGGTTAGCCTGTTTACGGTTAGCTCTCAATAATAGTGAGGGTCTGCGTTTTGGGGTGACCGAGCTTCACCCGAACTCTAGTTTCCCTTTTTTATGATCTGTTTTGTTCTGTGGCTCTGTATCAGTATCAATGATGGGTCTGCGTTTACAAGACACGTGGAAACATTTTGTCCCCAACAACTGTATCAGTCTGCAGGGTTTCAGTCAAGGTGATCAAAAGAGTGAAATCTTTTGTACTTGCCCAATGAATGCCATTTTACTGTAGATCGTCAACAATGTATTGGTGACACCTGCACTATCGTCTATGAAAACACTCTTTACCCTCACACAGAAAAATCATTAAGGGTAAGCTTACTCTTTTCTGTAGTTTCTTATAGGGAATAATTAACCTGCGATGCATAATTGTTTTCCCCACAACACTTTGCATAAACTACCGGTATTGTTTTCAAATGTACTTGGGAATAGTTGACAATAGTTTATGCGAAATTTGTGGGGAAAACAAAATGTTCCAAGGGGTTATATGAAAGCTGCTCATACTGTTTGCCTTATTTACAAATAGGATTTTCTTTGAATCCATTGACCTCTGAATCATGCCCCATTGACGAGTAAAAACATCTGGCATAAGACAGAGTAAAATTTAGTAAATCTCACTCCTGAGAGTCATTGGGTTAACCTTAACTTCTACAATAACTATGCAGATAAAGACTTGGTGAGTTGTGTAGGTTGGACAACAGCAGATGAACTGTATTCCAGTGGGTAGGTAGTGTGTTTATTATAACATATTTTCACTGTGAATCATAGGGTCATTAATAATGGCTTATTTTCAATTTTTACCTCTCAGCGATGACCACAGCATCCTAAAATGGAATTTGTTATCAGATGAGACAACACAGGTAACATTTTTGTAGGATCAAACAGGGCCGATATGGCAGAGGTGACTCGTTAGTCTTTGTACCCTTTCATTTGCTCCATAGGTCATTAAGTTACCTACAGAAATTTTCCCAACTGATATACACTGGTTTCCAAGAAGTGCTGGAGGAAAGAAGCAGAGTCAATCTGAACTATTTGTTCTCACATCTACAGATGGTGAGTTGAGTTTGGAGTGTCAGAGACAAATCTCAGATAAAATTTGAACACTTTATCCTTTTGCAGGTAAATTTCACCTTATTTCTCGCAATGGTCGTATTGAGAAATCTGTGGAGGCTCATAGAGGTGCTGTACTCTCTGGCAGATGGAGCTTTGATGGCTCGGCAATGGTTACA
Organism: Montipora capitata; assembly: GCA_949126865.1. Classification (NCBI taxonomy): domain Eukaryota; kingdom Metazoa; phylum Cnidaria; class Anthozoa; order Scleractinia; family Acroporidae; genus Montipora; species Montipora capitata. The sequence continues at coordinate 289,220 of OX421454.1, read as the reverse complement.
GGTTTGGAATTTTGATAAAGTACTATTCCATTTGGGTTTGGTGGGAGGCTTTAAAGGTATTTTTTTAGTTGACCACATTTGCGTAATTAAGATTCACACATTTCATCCAAGCTGCTCCTTATAATCAGGTGGCAAATTAAAATTATTTTGAAAAAAAGGAGCATTTCTTCCCTTGTTATGCCAAATTTTCAAAATGAGAATATTTCAACAGTTATATCTCTACCTTGTAATAATTTTTTAAATTCTTAAATTAATTTTTTTTTGCCCATTGCCTGTTATGCTTCAAAAGAGTACTTTTAAATTGATTTTGAAAACACTTTGTAGTTTGAAGGAAAATGTAAACAGTGAGTTCTAACAGGTTTCTCTCTAAGCTACAGACAGAATTTCATTTAAATTAGCACCCATGAAGAATGCATAAGTGAAAGCTGTGTACATCATACTATTATAAATTTTGACAATTCACCCTGGAATTTTCAGGAAAATTAAAGCTGTCTGACCCTACTCAAGCTGTTGTTCCCATTGCCATAGCTAGTCAGCTGCACCTTAAATATCATACCTCTATGGAGGGTGTAAACTGCAGATTAGGGTTACCGTCATTGCTTCACCATAACTGAAACAACCAAACCTTTACAAATGCTAACATTAGGCCTAAACACTATGCTTTGAATTATGTTTAAGCCTATAAGGTTAGCATTTTTGTTAAGGTTTGGGTTGTTTCTGTTATGGTAAAACAATGACCTGCAACCTGCACTTTACACTCTTGGATACCTCTGTAACTGTTAAATATCAAGTTTTGATGATTTTTATCTACTTTGTTTTGGTTGGAATTCTGTTGATCCTTTGACTCCCAAGCTGGCCTGAACCAGCCATAATTAGTATTTTACTGTCTAATGCCAGATGATTTTACTCGTCAGTGGGGAACCCCTGGGAGTCAATGGGTTAATTGTCCAAGTTGACTTAGTTTGCTTCCAATAGCACTGAATGAGAAAAAGAACAACGCTGCTACCAGCCACTGTAAAGTTGATTTATATATGTACCTATAGATGTCTTTTTTTCCAGTTGGAGAAGATGGCCAAGTGAAAATCTGGTCAAGGAGTGGTATGTTAAGGTCAACATTAGTTCAAGCAGGTTAGCATCCTGGTTTGCTTTATTAGTTTTAGCAACTCAGACATTTGTTGACTTCACTAAATACTACATGAAATACTAGTGTTGTTATTTTAAAAATAATAAAAAAATATAAATTTTATATTTCCAGGTAACCCAGTATACTCTGTAGCATGGAGCCCTGATTCAGATCACATTCTTCACTCTAATGGAAAGCAACTGGTCATCAAGCCATTACAAGCTGCTGCTAAACCAGTTCAGGTACATTGTGGTGTATCTTGTTGTGTAATGCCCAGTTTATAGACTATTGACTAAGGTATCTTTTTGTATGACAATAATAATGATTATTTATTACAAAGTAAAATATTTTTTCTGAATATCAGTAGCTCTTTTTAAAGTGCTTCATGAGTTTTCATGGTTGTGCCTTCATTGAGGTCTTAACTTTTTAAATCACTACAGTGGAAAGCTCATGATGGAATTGTGTTAAAAGTTGACTGGAATCCAATCAATAACATAATCATCTCAGGAGGAGAGGACTGTAAATATAAGGTGAGTTTAAAGCTCATACTTCCAAGCTTACCGTTATTTCCTGATCTTCAAAATGTTATGATAAATC
>OX421454.1:270000-285000 GCA_949126865.1 Montipora capitata | reverse complement strand
TAGGGAACAATAGTTATTTAGATTTTGGAGATCTGACTGGGCATTTATGCTCAAAATTTTGCTGTTGGTATCTTAAAAATTAAGTGGCAGGAGCTCAGTTCATGACATGGCTACAGCAAAAAAAATTATGAATTCAAAACATTTTTGTGGTGACTATGCTGTACTGCTGCATCTTTTAGTTTCATCTAATGCCTGATAAATACCAATCATTATTGGTATTCATGCAATGTTGACACTAAAAATATAATGTAAAAATAAAACAAAAATGTTAATGTATGAATTAAGCAGCCTGATGGCAAGAAGAAGTGGCATGTATAGTTACTTACAGTTCATGTAAATAATGCCTTGCTTTCTCTTTCAGTGATACACTTATTTGAAACTCAGTCAGGAAAACCAGTAGGAAGTGGGCAACCATTGCAACACATGGTAAGGTGGAGCTTTATGTGCACTCTCTATGGTCCTCCTAGTTTCTTTTGTTGCATTCATTTGTTTGGTCACATTGGATTGTATCTTTTTGTCACTGCAGCTCGAAGTTATGGAGATTGCCTTGAGTCAGTGTGGGTCAACCAATGACAGACAGCTGGCTATTATTGACAAAAACAGAGATCTTTACCTCACACCTATCAAGCACATTGGCCCAGCAGAAAAGCTTGTGAAACTTGGTAACTGATATCTAGACCCATATACAGTAATATAAATGGGGAAGAGGGGTGGGTCAATGGACATGGAACCCCCCCCCCCCCTCTTCCTCAAAGGTCATTCAACTAAAAGCTTTTGCCTGCCCTTTCATTGTCAAGGAAACATTGACAAAATTAATGTTTTGAGAGCACCAAAAAAAAAAAAAAAAAAAACCAACACGAAAATCGATTTCCCTTCCATAAGTCTAAAGCAGATTTTAACTTACAATGTACAGAAGAAAAAACAAGTTTTTCTCAGCAGATTATCAATTGTGACAAATTAGAAACTTCTTGAAAAATTGCATTTTGTTGACATTATCAATAGAGGCTCTTATTCAATTTGATCAAGTCACATGATGTTTTTTTTTTTAAGACGGCATTTAGCGCAATGATATCAATGTCTCAAAGGTTAATAAATATAAACCACCAGTACTAGTACTTTAGTTACTTTTTGGAAGAATTAAATTAATAAAGTTGAATTTTCCAGGAACCATGATAACTACAATGGCATGGAATGATAACACAAACATGTTGGCAGCTTTCCAGGATGGTCGATTTATTGTGTGGTACTATCCAAGTGCTGTGTATGTTGATCAGGATATCTTACCAAAAACACTTCTGGAAAAAGATTCAAGGTAAATCACCATGATTTGGTTCTTTGTACTGTAGAACAGTAACCTGCACAAACTATGTAACAAACAAAGGTGTTCGTGTTTCCATATGCTTAGACTAAAATGCCCCTATAACTATATACTAAATCACATTCAATTTTTTTAGTGATTTTGGAAAGAACCCTCATATTGTCAGCTTTCTGGAAAACCACTGCACAATGAGAAGGGCAGATGGCTCACTATGTAGCACAATGTAAGTACCACACCTTAAGTACATGTATTGTTAATTTGGCATGGCCCTTTACAGTGTTTTCAATTTGTTTTGCAGTAGGTTGCTGGGAAAGTAAAGTAGACAGCTGTGGAATCCTGAGTGCTGAGAGCATGATCCCCCAGAAAATTTTGAAATCTACAAGCTTGGAAATGCCATTTCCAGTGTTTTCTAAAAGGTGTTTCCCTCTATTAAAAAGCCAATGGAAATCAGACAACAAAACACTACAATTATAGTCATTTTTTAAAGAAATTGCTGGTTTATTAGTATTTAAATATATTATAGGCAGAATGTCATGTAAATTGAGAACGAACCCTAAATATGCGATGTACACAATTTCCGTGACGTTTGTTTGAATATGTAGGCAATTTTTGTTTTCTTGAGAAAATACCATAATTAGGAGTTTAGTGAAGCAAGTAAAGCGATTTTATTTTCATGACAGAGAACGGTAGAAATCACCTGCACAACAAAACGTTCAAATGGACATGCAAAGTAGGTGGCAGGATGGACCAAAGTACTTGGCGGTCTATCACTGGTAGCCACCTTCTATTGAAACCTCTGCCTTAGTCGAGAGGCAGGAGTTCTAAAATAAAAAGGAGGTTATGCTAAGAGTCAACTTGTAATGTAGTCTGTCAGTGCTTTGCTCCTGAGCTTTGCAGATGTGGCAAAAAACATCTAGAAAATATAATTTGGTAGAGACTATTGTGAACATTAGAATTTTATGAAGCAAAATGCATTTGAGCTTATTAATAAGTAAAGAAGCAAGAAAGTATGATAATAAAATCCTTTCTTAAACACCATCTGAAAGTGTCTATTCATTTTCCATTTTATACCAAACCAAAAGTTTACATCTCAAAGGCTTACCAAATTAAAATACATGAAGCAGCTTCCTTACATGACTTGTATATTGTGCTTTTCTTACTGTCGGTAACATGTTGATTCAAAGCTAACAAACATAAAAAACCTGTAATCTGGATGGACTCCCATTCCTTAGTTTGTGGTCTAACTAGATGTTATTTATACTGCAGCTACTTACCCCAAGAATGGATGAAGTACTAGAGATGCCCAGACATTTCTCTTTTGAGTCTCTTCTCTGTAAGTTATGACTGTCATGTTCCTTCCAACTTGCAGAATCTCTCCCTATCCTTCCATGCTTCACAAGTATGCCAGTGAATCAAAATGGGATGATGCCATTCGACTTTGCAGATTTGTCAAGGTTAGCTATAGTTACTGGAACTAACCAGTATTAGAAGCAATGAGGTGTGTTAGTATAAAATAAAAATACATTTTATTTTCCTTTGAAGGATACTGTGTTGTGGGCATGTTTGGCAACAATGGCTGCTTACGCCAAGGAACTCAACACAGCAGAGGCAGCTTATGCGGCAATTGATGAGGTAATTTCTAGTAAGTGTTTTTAAAATTATTTTTTTAAGGTGGAATTATACCAATGAACGTCTGCTGCAAAGTTCTCACCAATGAAATGTTACGAGCCTAGAAAGGCCCATCGGGCTGGCGCTTATCTCCGGTTTCTGTAGCATGAAGCTACTAGGAATATTTCTACTCCCCCCTGGATGGGATGCTAGTCCATCGTAGGGTTACCCCCAGCATTTTCGCCAGTACCCATTTATACACCTGGATGGAGAGAGGCACCGTTAGAGTAAAGTGTCTTGCTAACGAACACAACACAATGTCCTCGGCCAGGACCAGAACCCGGAGTTGAGGACTCTAACCATTAGACCACCACACCTCCCACTCTCCCAAAACTCTGGTTGACATAAATTATTTTTAAGTTTACAAACTGGTGGTGTTGGTGGTCATTGGGCTTTTCAGTAACAAGTACATGTACTAAGAAAAGTGGCTGAAGCACTTGTTTTAACATCATGAAAAATTTAATCTGGCTCATACCCTCAATTTGCCTGCACTACTCGACCGGACACTCAAGCTAAGTGATATATGGACGCATTGGCCAACCAAGCCACCGTGCAGTTTAATAAGCGTTGGAAAAGGTACAAAAATATTAATACATCAATTCTAAAATAACAAGAAAAGCAATGCACCAGAGCCAGACACGAAAACCCTAAAAAAACCAGCAGTGTACCCCCGACCAAGGCATTGGTGCGACCCTTGGGGTTCTAGGGAATTCTAATTGAAAGACACTACCTACAATGTAAATGAATGCTACCATAAACCGCCTAACGAAGACATTAAACACTAATTCGGCTCGATAGGACAAAAAACGAAACAGGACTTGTGCACTCAGCGAAGGCTGACCGTAGATTGCGTCACTCGCTAAACGATCTCCAAATACAAACCACAATCACATGGAACTCCAAGCGCCTGCCTCTCACAACCAGGCCTCTGCTACGTGATTTGTAAAATATCAGTTTATGATAATCAGGATTATCACAAATTACATTTTCATCTTCCAATTCACAGGCAGACAAAGTGCAGTACATAAATCACATCAAGGAGATACCAACTAAGGAAGGAAGAAATGCTGCTATGGCTCTCTTCTGTCGGCAGCCACAAGAAGCAGAAACCATTCTTCTACAAGCTGGACTTATTTACAGAGCAATACAGATGAATATTGACCTTTTTAACTGGGATAGGTAAATTATAGCTATTAATCACTCCCAAGATTATGTTCAATTGTTTGATATGGGATTCATACATGAATGGTACATAATAATGACTTCATAATACCGGTAGATGTGGAGGTCTGTATGTCCCTTAATCTCAGTCTTGCAAAAAGCTCATCAACAAGTGTTGTCAAAATGGGTCTGTGGTTCATTAAACTGGGAAGTTTAATATTTGCAAATGTCAAAACAAAGGCAACCACTTCACTCTTTAAGGCACACCCCTAAGTGTTGGTCTGTATGGCAGCTAAGACCCCAACCTTGTGCAAGGTAGTCCAATGCATTATCAGTAATTTAGAAGATTGCCTTGCAGGGCTTTAGAACTTGCTGTGAAACACAAGACCCATGTGGACACAGTTCTAGCCTACAAACAGAAATACCTGGAAAACTTTGGCAGATCAGAAAAAAGTAAAAGATTTCTTCAGTATGCACAAGGGGTAAGGTGGCATTGAAACCCAAACCGTCCATGTACATGTAAGAAATTAAAAAGAAATTAAACATTTGTTTTGATTAGCAAAAGGAGATGACTTATTATCAGTACTCTATTGCAACCAATTTACCTGGATATGAAAGGAATGTGCTCATCTTTCGCTCAATTTGCAAAGATTTCGAAAAAGAAATTAACATATAAACTTGACTATAAATGAGTTTGAGTTTTCTGTGAGCCAATAGATAGTCAGCTAGGCGCATAGTGCCGAGTTAACATTTTGACTCAGAAAATGAGAACAAGTGCATGTAGTCAAATTGTTTTAGTAGAACTCCACTCACATACAATCTTCGAATTTATTCTTATTTTCATTGTTTTTGTTTTGTTTTTGTTTAATTATCACTCAATAGATATAGTGAGTAGAAAGCCTATCAGATTATGGGAATCGTGATAGTTCAGTCTATGTGAGTGGATTTCTACAAAAATATAATAATATCATAGCAATTGATAAGGAATCTCATTGTTCACTTTTATTTCATTAACATACAAGTTTGCTCATAGAAGGCACCATGCTAATAATAATTATAAATTGACTTCAAAAGGTAAAAGAACTTGTTAAACTTTTAGGAAAGGAAAGGGAATTTATTTAAGTGTCTAGTCCATTCTAGCACCGGAGCCCTAATTGGGGACACTGTCAACTGAAATCAACAATTAATGCAAATCAAGTCAAAGTTAGCTTTTGAGGAGAGGGGAAAACCAGAGTACCAGCAAAAAAACCTCTTGGTGCAGAGTAGAGAACCAACCAACTCAACCAACATATGAAGCCAAGTCTGGGAATCGAACCTGGGCCACACTGGTGGTAGGCAAGTGCTCTCACCACGGCACCATCCCTGCACCCAAACTTAGTTACACTGGCTGCGTTCACATCTGGGCTACCAATTATAGTTAAGATGGGATAGCTATAGTTAACTATTTCAGTAATGTGACCGCTTCTCTGTTCGCTCGAACTATAGTTAGAAACTTTACACCTTGGCGATCCAAAACTATACAGTCTAACAGTTACTATAGTTATACCCAAGCAGGGTTCATGGGTTAGTCTTTTCGCATGTGTGAGATGAGCATATATAAATATGCAAAATAGATTAAACCACCCTTGAGGTCGTGGAAGAGACCACGCTCGGCATGGACGAACATCGGTGCCAAAATGTACGGCGGTGGTGACCAAGGTCAGCCTTCTTCGGCTTTGAGCACAGTTAAAATTCTCAGCGCAATTTGCATTTTTCTCTGATGGTTTCCTGTTCCTGGGTCCTTAACCTTTTTTTTTTTTTTTATCAATGACTGGAAATTCTCTAAACAGACAAGACTCAACAAATTTGGACCAAGCACTGAGGGAGCTAATATATATCCTTTTTTATCTTCAAACAAACACGACCTACCCACCCACACGATTTAGCCTCACCCAACTTGACACTAACTTAAGCTAAACTTCAGTTACCTTGTAGATGTGACCGAAGCCATTGTAAATCTCCAATTTTAAGCCATTTAGCTTTGATAACCAGCCAGTTATTTATCATCAAAAACAGATTAATTCTTGGGTGGATAAAGCACAAATGATCCTGTACAATCTTTGTAAAATTTCGAATTATTTTCCAAACATCTTTGCTCAGAGATTTCTGATACATTGGGTTAGAAATTTCAGAGATTCAGTACTTCACACCCAGTTGACTGATTAGAAAACAATAGCCTTATGCTAATGAGGCAAAAATGTAAACAAAGAGTCCTGGCACTGGTTCCTAGGAGGAATAAATTATTCCAGATATAACAGTTACTCCTGGGATAAATCTGCTATTCTAACACAACAGAATTTATTCTGGGGATAAAGGTATTCCTGGAATAAGGCACATTTATCCCTGGAGTAGAGTTATTACACCTTTCAGGAACTGGTCCCTGGGCTATAGTTTTGTAAAATAATTACATAATCACCTTTTTGTTTCTCCTTTCTTCAATGAATAAGATTGATGAGATTGCTGGAGCGCATTATAATTTTATTATTAATTACATTACATTAATATTGATGACAGGTTGAAGTTGATTGGGAGAAAATTAATGCCAAGATAGATATGGAGTTACAGAAAGAAGCAGCCAGGCCAGGAGCAAAACCCTATAATGGGTAACAAGCCAAATCCTGAACATGTTTGAAGTGGCACTTTCATGGTGAACATTTTACTTTAACACTGTAATCAAAATCTCAGGTAGATAAACCTACTCACATAAGTGACAGTGTCCTGTCCTTACAGACTTGCCAAGTGTCTAGTGCAATCACAATGGATTTCTTGCAGCTTGGAATTATAAAGTCTCTAAAGAGAACACTACTGTTTATACAAATGTGATCTGGTTTATTTTATTCATGATGTACATGCTTCCTTTTGAAAATCTTTGTTGTGACTGTATTGTAAATATAAATGTTATCAGCAGAGTTGCAAATGAGCGTATTAAAATGGCAAAGAAAGTAATGACGTGTATTCAGTGTTTACTCGTCCATTTTATTAAGAAAATACTAAACTTTGTACATAGGAAGTTCCAGTTTGTCACATTTGACAAAAATAATGTGATTTCATCACTCAGTTGCAATGCTCATGCATAAAACGTTGATGAGATGCACTGTGAGGGACTGTTTATTTTGTCCTTGTCATGCAAGCAATAAAATAATTATTTACCTTAACTTGAGAAATAAGTTAAAACTGTGAGTCACAAAATTTGGAGCCAACAACATTTCTTCAAAGTCCAAAGAAAAAGGTACTGACTGATTTAAGAGACACTGGCTATAAATGGGAAAAAACTGCCAGGTCATCTAGTATCAGACTTCCCTGAGCAGCATGGGAAATTGCTCTTTAGCAACAAAGAGAAATTTAGGAAAGACTAAACACTGACTTAAAGGGACAGTGTTTTCTACTTTGCGTACATGTACCTGTCATCATGATCTGTAATTCAAGGCAATTCTAATTCTTGGATAGCAATATGAAATGCCCTTTACAAATTATTTCTCCTGTCTTTGACAAACACATTGAAAGGTAGCTAGCTTATTTGGATGTCGAGGTCACATTCTTCTCTTTTGCCTTTTTACTAAAGGATTTCTGTTCCTGTGTTCATTCACACAGCTGCTACCTTACATTTCATGGTGATGTCACTCCTAACGCATCCAAGGATAAATTTCGTGTCCATTCATAGAGTTTATCAGCTTGATCTTCCCAGTCGTTATCATCATTATCAAAAATATCCTTGTTATCAACCTCCATTTCTGGTGTTTTTCCATCCTGTTATTCAGGGTAAAAAAAGGTGTCAGAAGCAATTATTAGAATATTGCTTTGCTTAACTTTACGGTACCAGCAGTTGATTTTTATTTTGATCTCTGTAGTTTGTCTCCAGAATGATAGGTTTCTATTTTCAATATAAATTATGACAGACTAAGAGTTACTAAGACAAAGTATACAGCTTTGTGTTTTTTCATTGTCATGCAGTGTGACCTTCCAGTTAAAGTATGTCTGTAAAGACAATATAGTCGACTCCTGATAACTCAAACCTTCCAAGGGAAATTGAAAAAGGGTTGAGTTCTCGGGATTTAACCCTAACCCTAACCTTGAAGATAAAGGCACTGAAGTTAAATGTACCCCAAAATGGACCTGACACGTTTTGTGTAATGCAAAAAGGGACAAAGATTACAGGGCTGCTTCAAAATAAATTAAATGTTTTGGACTGTAGTACACAGTTTGTTTTGATTTGTCATGTACATACATACTTACATACTTAATTGACCGCTCCCCATAGGGGCTTTTTCAGGGCCAACGAAACACAACGAAACGACAGAACAACAACAACTGTTAAGAATCCCAACTGGCCGGAGGCAAACCAGTTGGCTATTTACAAGTGCAGCTAGGAAGTTGAACCAGGGACTACCAGGATCAAATTCAACGAGTGGTCAGAGGGGGTCTTGAACCCGGGATCTCCTGATCTCAAGGCAAGCCCCCTAACCACACTGCCTCCTTACACTCTATATAGAGAATGACCAAAAGCGAAACAAAAATTGGTTTGATTTAGCGTTTCTTGTTCGAGTTAGCGAGGGTTCAAGTTATCGGGAGTTGGCTGTATGTAACTTCAGCAAAAGTGTGATCAGTTTCAAGCAAGCCCATTCTTACAGTGTACTTACAAGTTCAGGGCGATCTAGTCCATACATTTTCCTCATTTTTGCCACTCTCATTACAGCCTTACGTGATCTCCTGACTGGAGATGGGTTGCTGTACTCTGTATATGCCTTTTTCCTAATTAAAAAGATATGTTAATATTCTATGTATTCATCAGTAAACTAACTTATTTCAGAATGAAGGGGGTAGTTTCTAAATGAACTGTGGTGCTGTGTCAGTGGGGAAGTAGTATACAAAAATTTGGTTTTATCAATGGAGTTGATAAATTGGCCACCGTACAGAGATTCCAAAAGCTGACGTTTCGATTGTTAGCCCTTCGTCAGCCCTTGGATTCGCCCTGACAAAGGGCTAACGCTCGAAACGTCAGCTTTTAGAATCTCTGTACGGTGGCCAATTTACATTATTCACTCCGTTGATAAAACCTAACTTATTTCAGGATCATTGCTCCAGAATTAAGGCTTGTAGGCTTCAAAAGCTATGAAAAGAAGTCTTGCATTACATGTCAATTCAATTTCATCATCCTCTATTTGTGTCACATGAAATTTGCTCTATTCTATATACAGCATACAACTCATACATTCTTCCTGTGCTAAAATCCAAGTAATTTTATTCATACCTAAGAATGGGGATTGTCCTGATGTTTGCCACTTGAATCTCCTGTGTTGGTTTAATTGACAGCAAATCAGGACATTCCTTTAGTAGCTGAGGAGTTGTAAGGCCAAACTCCACATACCCAAAGATATCACGCACAATGTTATGCCGAGGAATAGCTGTGTTAAAATAGACCAAAAAAAATGACTTTAAAAGGACATCAGAAAATGACTCAAGGAGGTTCCATAATGCATCACTTTGAAACAACTAAATTTAATTATAGTTTAAACATGTCAATAACAATAGGTAAATTTATTTGGAGCTGTTAGGAACTTGATAAAATGTGCACAAAAATAATATGATGAAACCTATCAAGACACTTAAAAAATCTAATTACAGTAGAAATTATGTTTCAAGTTTAGACACACAGGCAAAATGTACATATATGAAAAATATGTTGCAGTTATAAACAGTGAGCCTTATAAGTGCAGTATGTAATAAGCTGCATTTACTTTCACACGCTGAAATTTTAAGCTAGTGAGTAAATGACATCACTTTTTCCTAGATGCAACCCTCTCCGGTCCAACTGGTCAGTTTTGAAAATGGCAGACTGTGAAATCCACCCTTTGGATGAAAATCCAAGCTCAAAATTTTGCCAGTCAGGTGTTAAGCAAACATCTTTTATTATAGTGTAGCACTTTAAGCACTTGAATAAAACTTATTATTGAAATTGTATACCTTGTTCTAAGGACTAATGACCAGCAATTTCCATAGGAAGTTCTTTAGATACTGATTTTCAAAGGGTAAAATGTTTCTGACTTTACATTGGTTTATGGTCACAACATTACAAATACCAGCAGGAGGGAATTGAAGTTACAGCTGTATTATTCTAAAAAAATTGAAGTGGTACATATGCCTTGCCCGACTGGACATTACAGGAGAATAATGCCTTAGTGCCTAGGTGCTCTTAGGCAATCTGACAGTGCATGATATACATGTATCGGCCAGAAACACTAGCCATATCATAAATCTTGACTACAATAATACTTGTAGTCCCCCACCCTAGTGAAACAAAACAATGCAACTTTCTGTCTAGTTTTTTTATTCTTAAAAATTGTAAAAGTAGTTCTTTTTAGCAATGACATTTTGAATAAAATTACTGGGTTTATTAATCGGTAAATTATTATTTTTATTCTTGGACTTGCACACAATAGTGACATCATCTTCAATCGAGGCACCAAAAAAATGTGTAGAGTAGACATTGTACTTGTCTCCATGAAGGTTTACATGTATGTTAAATGAAAGACCTCAAGAAACTGTTATAGTGTAGCATTTTATTAGTCCTCTGACATGTTGTTAAATTGTTATTAAACTGTTATTGTCAACAACTCATTAATCATTCATTAGGCTAACAGCCCATCAAAAAGATCAATAACATGTCATGTGTATGAACCTTTATACCTGGTAATCTATGATCATTTGAAAAGTCCGGTGACAGCTTTGATTTCAGTCCCAGGGGAGTGCGGGGATGTATGCGCAAACAATGCAAGTTGCTTATTCTCAAATGAAACGATCTTTATATTAAGATCAATAGTGATCTTTATATAAAGGTCACTAGTGATCTTTATTAAATAGTCATTTCCATCAAATTTCAGCCATTACAAACTTCTGGGCAGATACTCTTACCCATCCTCCTTCCAAACTTCTTCAACAAATTTTGTCAACCAAAAAATTCAACGACTCTGCCATCATATTCACAATGTTCTAGACTTTAAATTTTGTCCCATTCCACGTCAAACCCTGCTGCTTCGTTCATTTGTTCAGCCTTGGATTTAGCCAGTATGCGAAGATATCAAAAGAACAGTTTGTGACATATTGTGTTGATTTTGAAGCAGATTTTTTCCAACAGTGCTTTTCTTCTTCATCAGCAGTTTTCAATTCTCTGAACTAGTTTCTCTTCTGCAGAATTTTTAACCAACCTCCTTCAACCAAACAAAGAATAAGGACTGAAGGACAAAACATGCTTTTAAAATTACCATATTGCTTATAAGGACACACTTTTTGTGGAGTGTTTTTGAATCTGTTCAAAAAAATCGCAGATGTGTTTTATCGGGTTTAAAAACGCTTGGCTATGCCTCATGTTTTTAAACCTGATAAAACACTGCTGCTTGTTTTTTAAACACTATATAAAATTATTTTTACTTTACAGTAACAGTTTAATAACATGTCAGAGGACTAACAAAATGCTACACTTAAGACAGTTGCTTATTATTAATGTATTTCATACCATCAAGTGTCAGCCTTCTCCATGTGTTTGACTTTCCACCAGTTTCTGCTGGACACTCATCTAGATGACTTAAATACTGTGGCAAGAAAAAGTATGGCAACAGATTAATGTTCTGCTTATATATTTACTTCCCTGGAAGAAAAAATGCTGAGTATATTTGGAATTTTTATGGACTCTGCTGTCAAGACAAGGATGCTTGGCAATAACTTACCTTCATATAATCCTTCATTGTTGTTATGTCAATTTCATCTGTTATTCCATCTTTTTCACGCTGGCACAAGTCAGCAATTAACTGATCATAAAACTTCCGATTTCCCATGAGTTTAAGTGAATCGCTTGCTGCCTGTGAACAACAAGAACACTTCCTGACAACATCCATTAAAAGCCATTCGCATATGATAGCTAAATATTATGTTCTTGTGTATTGTTTGGGTCATAATTAATTTTACCATGTGTTCATACAAAAAAAAGGAAAAATCAACAATTTCACCAATTTATAGACTGTCATCATGTTCAAAGTGATTGGAATAAGCTGCCATTACAGTTTGTCATGCAATGTACCTCAGATGTAGGCTTGATGACCTTTTTACCACAGTAATACTTGACTCCTTGGCCCCCACTTTGAATAAAAATCTTGAACATTATAATGGGAGGAAATTCTGCTCCCCCAAACCTAAAAATTGAAAAAAAAAGATAAATCTAATAAAATGTTACAAGGCTTGACTTGTACATTAATTCCACCACTTCTTGTTTGATTTGCATCCCTATCAGTAGCCTGTTGGCAAGAACAAGTTGATTACATTGTAATGAGACCATATCAACCTTACATACAATTTATTATATATTTTCTGCCTTGCATGTGATTTTATATGACTTTCTATGTACAAGATAGATAGATAGATAGATGGATAGATGGATAGTTTACTGAATATAACTTTGCAACCCAAGAGTTGAATTACATCATATTTACAGGATAAAAAGATTGAAAAAATTAATATGAAGAAAACACCTTAAGTCACTACATGATAACCGTAACATTAAAATGGATTTTAAATTGCTAAGAAAGCATAATTCTTAAGGTGTGATAAAATTTACGTTATGAATCCTTAAGTGTGTTAACAATAAAACCATTTCGAAATCTGTCTGTCTTGAAAACCGGATTGAACTGGCAAGCCTTTCTGAGGTTATAACGCTTAGCATTTTGTGGGGGCAGTAAATTCCTGAGCTTGCTGTCTTTGTTTTCTAAGATTTTCTGGAACAGTTTGTCCGTCAGTGCTTGCCTTCAGTCTGACAGAGTGACAAGACTTGTCTTAACAAGGGCTTTATCATACAGAAAACATGGGAAATTGATACGCATTGCCCTGACTTTTGCTCTGCCTCTAGCTCACAAGAAAGATACACAGGTAGACCGTCATGAAAAACTCAGCAGGCATATTCAAGTGATTGGGCAGATGCAGGTACGATAGAGCTGTACTAATTCATTAGAGCCTAGACCTGCGCACTTTAAGGTGGCTCAACACAGTTTCAACGCTTCCAAGTAACGCTCTTATTCGAAGGACTGGCACTACAACACTGTATCATATATTTAGCAATATTGTGGTACCAAATGAATCATGGATTATTGCTGACCAAGAGGCCATCATTATTGTGATGTAAAATGTCATTGTGGCAACCGTTACGCCCTGCAAAAACACCCTTATTTTGTCTTTAGCTGCTTATGTCTCAAAAACGAACTCAGTGACCCCCATATTTTATTTCTCAAATAATCAGAGGGGCAATATGAAACTTTCTGCAAAGTTTAAAAAAAATTAGAAGAGCAGATTCAGAGCACCTTAATTCTGTGATTGTTTTAAGGTGGCTCTGAGTCTGTAGTACAGAATTTCTTTTAACTTTCATCTTGGCTCTCTGATCACTTTTCGGTAGTAAAGAAGGGGAGTATGAGTATGTTTTTGAGATATGAGCAACTAAACTCAAAATATAGGGTGTTTTTGCTGGGCTCTCCCATTACCAAGGTAACTTAAAAGAGTTAGGGTTAGGGTTAGGGTTAGGGTTAAACAACAACAAATGACCACATCTTGTTTGGAAATAATCGGTGTTTGATATGGTACCATAACATTGCTGTTAAGTGATACAGTGCGGTAGCGTCATCTGCTCTAATATAAAGAAAGTGTCTTCAAAGTGTTGAAACTGTTTTGAGCCACCATAATTGAGAAAGACAAAACAGACGTTTCCTAGCTTAACAACTTCCACAATACAAAATATATTATATGACGGTTCCATTTTAGATCACTCAAAATATTTACACCCAGAATCTTAGCCTGTGATACAACATCAATTTACTTGTCATTAATAACAACTGGGTTGAGTTTAGGGGGTTTTGCTAAAAGCAGGCCCGCGGAGCGGCCCGCAGCCCACGGCCCGCCACGGCCCAGCGGCCCGGCAGCCCGAAGGCCCAGCAGCCCGCGGCCCATGGCCCGGCGGCCCGGAGGCCCAGTAGCCCACTCCTCATTTTCCACGGTTTTTCTGTCCAGCGCATGCACAGATCTGCATCGGGTTTGGGCGTGCAAAATGGACGACGGTGAGTTTGAATTCGTTTACCATTTTAATCATTTAAATCCTTGTTTCTGTTTGTTGTTGTAAATGGACGAAAACAACAGAGAATGACAACATTTTTCACTTAGCAACATGCAACGAAAGAAAGGATCGAAAAGGATTATTAAAAAGGTAAATGAATTCAAACTCCCCAACTTTCATTTGCGCGCCCAAACCCGATGCAAATCTGAGCATGCACGTGGATTTACCGCTAGACAACAAAACTGTGTGGGCCTCCGGGCCTCCGGGCCGTCGAGGGCCGTGGGCCACTGGGCCGTCGCGGGCCGTGGGCCGCGGGCCGTGGGCCGCTGGGCCTTCGGGCTGTGGGTGCCGCGGGCCTGCTTTTAGCAAAACCCGAGTTTACGAGTCCAGTTTGTACTAAAATATATCCTCATTTCCTTGCACTTTGACTCGTTCAATTGGAATTTGTTGGAGGCAGCGCGCTAGGCAAAGATGTCAACAGCGGTAATACATATATAGTTGCGTGATGATACGTAACACAGTGTAGTCACGACAATGTTTACAATCCTCTTTCTGTTACCTGAACCTGACTCTAGCCTGAACAACTGGATCTCGCAAAAGGTCAGCTTCTAGAGGGGATACTTTTCTTAACACTTCATAGGTAAGAGAATGTTCCTAGAAGGAGTTAAGCATATTACATTGATAACATTGTGGAAAAGAAAAGGGACAGTCATGTAACTACAAAAAGCAG
>OX421454.1:252500-255000 GCA_949126865.1 Montipora capitata | reverse complement strand
TCAGTTGAAAAAGTCAGGTCCTGGGAAAGTCAAGAAGATTGTAAAACAAACTCGACAAAAGTACGACAGGTGGCGAAACGGCTGTGGAGAATGGACTTTTTAAAGACCATTTTGGCTCTGAGGTAACCGGTTGTTTCGCCAAAGTGTACAAGTCAGTTCGCCAACTGGAGTCTTGTGAAAAACTCCCATGCGGCGAAAAGAATGAAGAATAAACGCAATTAACGGACAATTCCCAGCGACAAAATTGATACTCGCAAAAGATTTGAGCCCCTTAGGAATGAGGCTCAAGGTTGTCTCGTCAGTGTGACCCCAACGACACGTAATGAAGTTAGTGAAAATAGAGGAAACAGGGTGCTAAGCTAGAGATGTTCCCAGACTTCAAACTCCAGAAACCGCATTGACAGGGCAACACGAAAAACATAATCCAGCAAATCAATCGGCACAGAAAAAGGAAGTGTTCATAGTTGGTGACTCTATCCAAAAGAACCTGCAGGGGCGGAAAATCTCGAGATCTGCAAAAGTCAAAGTTTCCTCGTTCCCTGGATGCACTACTACGGACATGAGAGATGATATTGAACCGATTCTACTGAAAAAACCCTGATGTAATTGTGATTCGTGCTGGAACAAACCGTTCGTGATTATGCCGAGGAGATCGTTGATCTGGCCACATGATTAGTAATGATTTATCGGCCGATCTTGCTCCCAGGTCTGACGATGAATTACTCGCCGTTAAGTGCCTAGCGTCAACAAGATACTTAAAGACACTCTGCAGCCAAAATGGATGGGGCTATGTCGACCATTCAAATATTTCTCCCGAACATGATTTAAACAGGAGTGGTTTACACCTCAACATCATTAAATATTTAAGAGGAGATTAGGGTATTGCCGTCTGCGAATCGGATGAGTCTGAGCCTTCGCCAGAAATACACTACCAATAAGGGCAACCATCCAATATCAATCCCACTTGGACGAAGTTTTGTCGTGGTGGCTTTAAATGTCAATAGTTTGTTCGCTCACTTGGATCATCCATCAAATTTCTTTTACTCAACTCCAAAATTGATGTACTGGCTACCAATGAAAGTAAAGATCGATAGTTCAGAATAATCATGAAATACACCTACAGTGGAACCCGGTTAATACGGACACCAAGGGGCCATGCCATCTTGTCCGTATCATATCAGATGATGATGTTTGAGCAAATGTATAGAGCGCTTTACTGAAGGCTCTCACCAAGTCTATCAGGCTACCTCAAGGATCATTCGTGTTGTACGGCGCTTTTGAAAACGACTGAAGATTGGAGAGCTTACAGTGAGCTTGTCTAGATAGAAAAAAATGTCACGTTTCCGGTTGCTGTCGTGAGGCCAGTGACATCAACGGACTGGCTGGGGACCGCAACACATTGGCTCGCTTAGACTTATGGGATACAAGGTGGCCCGTCGAGTATCAATCCGGTTTGTGTTCTTGCTATCTCGCGCAATTGAGCGTTTTCACATGACGTCACGGCGGCCATGATGATGTACCAAACTAATCCTCTGGGATTTGAACTCTATTTTTATGCAAACACTTTCTTTTGTTTCAGTAATCCAATATGGCTGCTGGTCACGTGAATGAAAACGCTCCATAACAAATCATCGGTGCACGAAATCATCGACTAGTTGGCGAACTGACCCAAGGCGCGAAACGACCATAATTCACATTAAACGGTTCATTGCATGACAATATAATATTTTTATGATTCATTTGTACAACTATTTCACAAGAAGTTACTCGATACTGTCAAAGATAGTCTCTTGTCCAATGACTTCTATCGTCGTAGTTTTCATTGTGTTTGTGTCGGGAGGCTTTTCGTCTGATTGAGGTCCGCTTGGTTTATCATCCTGAGCTATCGCAGCCCCATTCACCTTCGGTTTTTTCTCTTCCCTGGCTTCCGTCTCCTCTTCACTTCTCGTGCTACCCTCGGTATGGGACTGGGATCTACTCCTCCAGTTTGCCGACAGACTTCCGCTGCTCGGTCGGAATTGGTTGCAGCTGTTCCCCCGGGCTCTGTTACCTGGCTGATTTTTGCTTCCTGACCGTTGTCTTCCATCATGTCTGGTATGCAGCTTGTTTCCATTTCCATGGTTGGTTCTACAGTCGATTTGCTCGAAAGTTTTGCGTGATCCCTCGCCTTTTTTGTCATAGTTTCCTGTCGGAAACAAAGGCGACGGCTTCCTTGTTTTCCCGTCTTTAGGCGAACAGGATGCTGGAAATAATTAAAATCATAATATTTTGCCAAAGTCCTGTACCAGGAGAAGAAACAGCCCGCTAGACCGAGTGGTTCGAATATAGACTCGCCTTCTACCCGCATAATTCCCCTCCCCTTCCCTAACGGCAAATCCCAGATTTTGCTTATGGGTCCATTTTCCACTCTCAGGCACAACCACAGAACTATTACCCCACTCCTACACAAAAATATGATACTTGCTCAGGGACAAACCAATGCATCGTTTGTTATGTATTT
>OX421454.1:227500-242500 GCA_949126865.1 Montipora capitata | reverse complement strand
CTGTCCGACTAGTTGGGTGATACTAAAACAATAATTTAGACCCTTCGCCCTCAAGGGCCACATGTCAATAGCTCATTCGGCTTTGCCTCACAGGCTATTGACCCATAGGCCTTGCAGGCTACAGGTCTAATTGTTAATTATTATTATACTTAGCATTAGCAATATGATTATCATTGTCATTGTCATTGTCAGTATTATTATGACAGTCAGTGACCACACAAAATTGAGACCAAGCACTGGCAACTGAGGATTTGCCGATGCAATGAGATGCAGCAAGACTGGAGCGCTTAAAGCTGATAATTTTCAACAACTTTCACAGAGTCATGCTCTTTGAAATGAAGCACTCATCTACACAGCTGTTACACACATAATATTATGTCAATTTGATCTAAGTAATACTTAACTTTATCTTAACTGTAGAGGTGTAATTTGAGCATATCATGACTGTCAGCTGAGGGAGAATAAAGAGTAAAATGGGAAAAACCAATGCTGGTCCTGTTGGAAGGTTTTCCCATTCCATAGAACAATTTATTGATGTTAGGGTTGAAAGCTAAAGCAAAATTAGCTTAATTTATGCAGAAACTGAAAAGCCAAGAAAAAAGTAAGTAAAGTAATATATGTAGCTTATTCAGGTCCGGGGGTGGGGGGACTCCCATATGAAACAGACAGAAAATGCAAAATTTTGCAGTATCCAAGCATTCACTTATTGAAGTTTAAAGTGACTATAACCCCCAATAAATGTTCTAAGGCTTATAGGCACTTTAATAGAACATAAATAGTATTCCATGCATGCTCGTCGAATAGGAGCGTAGGAATAGGTAGTAACATTTGGTAGTAACATTTGTTTGTCCAAAATTGACCCTAACCCCCAAATACACATACACCCTACACGCTTACCAAGACAACAAGAACAGCTAACTCATCATTATAATACACACAGGAGGCCCCAGTCTGTTTTTTGAATTCTCTATGGACAATGTCATCCTTGCAGCTATAAACAAGTGAAAGTCAAGTTTACACGAAGAACAAAAAACGGCCAATGGGTGAGAAGTACCATCCCCTAAAATTAAAATTTAAAAGTTAATATAAAAGGGGGTTAGACGTAACCTAAACCTAAACCTGCACTGTTATGAGTGCTATGAAATGTGAAGACAAAAAAACAAACAGAACTTTCTTCATAAAAGTAGTAACTTGTACCATGTGGGAGGGAAGGGGAGGGGGGGGGGGGGCATGTATGAAAATAAATAAATAAATAATCATAATTCATAACCATAATAGCAAGAAAATAACTGCAACTGGCCGTAGGAAACCAGTTAGCTTAATATTCACGAAGTGTGGCAAAGTTCAACCAACGATCTTGCCAATGTCATATCCAGTTGATTACCAGGGTGGGATTTGAATGCAGAGCACTGAAATCCATTGCCGTAACAACTATACCATGCCATTCAATTTGATCCAGTGCAAGTTAGCAAGTGAGTAAAATAAAATACATACTCCAGGTGTTTGATTCTTGCAATGATTTGAGACAAAAAGGAGAAGTGATCCTAGCACTTACCTGGACAAAGTTAAGCAATATCTTATTGTCTCTTATAGACAGCTGAAAACCTAAGGTGGTTTCAACAGGATTCAAACTCATGACCTCTCCGATGCCAGGGCAATCGTCTACCCACTGAACTATGAAGCCACTCAGTTGGGAGCAGGTCCGTTCACTGAGTAGGAGTCTTTGAGTTGGACCTGCTCCCAACTGAGTGCCACTCAGTTCGAGCATGTGGATTTTTCTGGTGTCTGTAAGAGACTATAATTATTATAATAATAATAATTATTATTATTGCTTAAATTGTCCAGGTAAGCGGCAAAAATCACGTCTCCCTTTCGATTTGAGTTGCGAATGTGCATTATTTTAATGATCTAACTAACAAGAACAGCTACAGGGATGCAGCTGAGAATAAATTCATCCGGTTGAAGGTTCTATTAAGATGGTAAGTTCATGCTCTGAGCATCAAAGGGACCTGGTAACAAGATTGTTCCCAATGTCTCGCAACACCCGGCATTCTTCAAGATGGCGAAGACAGCGAATACAGGGAAAGATAAGACACATACAACAGTACTTAAAAAACAACACTTTTATTTCATTTCCAGTATCGATAAATTCCAGTGATAATTCCATATGCTAACAGATTTTCAATTTTTTTGTTAACACACGTCGAATGACTTTTAAACTTTGTAGAGAATAATTAGCGATCTTCTCAGTCGCTTTGATTGATGGCCATAATTCAGTCGGCGATCACCCCTTTCTCAAGAGGCGATTCTCACTGGCAGCTGGCACTAAGCGACATCCCTGCAGCTATATTTATTACTTGTAATGTAACCACCATTGGATCAACATGAGTGTTGGGTTAGGGTTAGTGAGTGATAATGTGACAATAATATTGATAAAGATCTTACAGCTGCCTCAAATCCTGTGGAACATCAATCATATTCTTGTGGTACATATCCCTGGAAATTGGCCCACTGAAAAATCCAAATGCAGCAAAGAGTATCGCTTAATAATAAAATTATTGGATAACCCAGAATCCTGAGGCACATGACAAAAACCAAGTCCTCCAGAAATGAATTATCATAGTTTTCTATTACAAATACCAGATGCCTTTCCAAAGAGAAGCATAAATCTAAAAGAAACTAATTTTACTTGTCAAAGGAGGGCCCCTTGGGCCTTAATGGGTTAATCAAAACTTATATTTCAAGATTTCTACACTTCTGGCAGCTCAATCTAGAAAAGGGCCTTAAGTAGTGCTATGCCCTACACCAAAGATTACAGAAGCAATCATTGTTGGATGCTTAAGATCATGTAGTTCCCCATTCGTAAGGAGCCCAACATGTTAACCTCATAAAAAGTGACTCTCAAACCTACCGTTAAATGTAACACTGCAAGTACTAACATTATTACATATGGCGAGGTAGTGGTAGTGTTAGGGTTAGGCTAATGCTAACCCTGCTAACCCTAAACCTTACCTAACCCTAATAATAACGAGAACAATAATAATAATAACATTCAAAATGATAAAGATAAATGCATAAGTGTTACTTGGCTAAAGTAAAAGGCTGAGACTAATGATAAGTACCATTGATTCCTAACTTCCAGCTATATAAAGAAAGGCATGTGACTGCATGTATAATGCTAATATTACACCCGCTAGAGATAACATTATTTTGAAAGAGATTTTTTAGTCAAATTTGTGCCAAACACATAGAATTGACCTTAATTCAAGCAAGACTAAACATTTTGATCCAAGTTTTTGGTGTTACTTGCTTACTTTCTGCTCACAGGGCGAATTCTTTCCCTTGGAACAATTTCATTAAATGTTGCATCCCAACCTGAATACTGAATGACATAAAACTGAAAAGAAAAAGAAAATAAGTTAGAAACAAAAATGAGATACCACAGAAAGCCTGTACCATGGCCACAGACAGATCAACATAGCGATGTTGCAAAGTGGGACATAGACACCCACGGCATATAAGTGACTCATTTTGCCATTGTACATGTACAATCTACAGATGTAAGTATGTTAATTACATTTTGCTCCATCTGAAACCAAACCAGTTACAAGAGAAGAGGAGGAAGGACACCAAACTTATAACAAGAATTGTCAGTAATGAGACCCATTTCTAAATTTCAAACTTAAATCCGGGTTAAGTTGTAATATAAGAAATAATATCTACCTCTCCCTTTTTTAAGACAATTCTTGCTGGCCACCAGCCACAGGGCTCACCATCATCATCCCTGGTAAAAACCTAAAATGAGATGCAAGTGTTGAACAAAAAGCCTCACAATGAGTAAAAGATAACAATGTCAAGCACACAGATGTCTCTGAAAAGAAGAACAACAAGAAGCAATAATTTTGCTATTTTCTGGTTCAAAGGTCAGTGATAAGACAAATGTGGGAGAAAAGCATATATTTGGTAAATAACTGGGGAAATATGAACAAGTGGCATTTGAATTACGAAAAAAGACAAAAGGGATTTTGATCAAGATTATTTCACTTGTGATTGGATGTCTCTGTGCAGGGGTAGAATGAGCATAGAAACATGACGAGAAAGTGATTATGAATACTGGAAGTAATACAGCAATAAAACAGTGCTTTATGAGAGTGAGTCGATTGTCAGAAAAACAATATCAGGACTGACATAGCCTGGGCACTAGTTATAATATTTCTTCTTTAAACTGTATGGGTCTTCCAAACTTTTTTAGCCTGATTCCTCACCCAGTAGACCATTTTACAGTTGTAGCTAAGTTACCTGGCCTAAGAATGGAAGAGAGCTTGCTAGTGACCTTGCTTTGATACAAACCTTCGTGCTTTTCTAATGTTAATGTCAACTAATTAGAATTACAGCAACACAATTTACATGATAAAAGCAGTGAGGTCTGTATCCATACAAAGTCACCGGAAGCTTCGCAGCCATTCATAGGCTACAATACTCGCCACATTTGTTGGAACTCCGAACACTGTTTCCTCCCTCCTCCAATGTTGATTTTCACAACTTCTAGTAACAGTCGCCCAAAAAATTCTCATACAACATTGAATTGTGGGGGAAGGGGATGTGCTATAAGCTACGATCTTGTAACATGATGATTCTGGACCATTCGCTAAATATTCCAACTAAATAAGTCTCATATTGTAGGTCACTGAGTAAACAACTGTAGAATGGCCTATTAGAATCAGTCAATAACTTCATGTGTCAATAATCTAAATTGTGCATTTAAATCAGAGCCCAAACAACTCAATATAACGAAGTGCACGTTAAAGCTTAGAATCAATGATGATGCTCATAACAACAACAATAATAATAATAACAATCATCATCATCATCATCGTCATCATCACCATCGATCAGAAAATTCGTACTGACTACCTTTCACACCTGAATTACATATATTTTACATCACGTTATGGTATAATTATTTTATCACAAATTGGGAAAAGTTAATAGATACAGTTTTACATTTAATTAAAACAATGAAAAAGAAATCTGTACCTCAACTTCATCATCGACATACAAATCACATCGTTGGCTTCTGGTTGGAGGTAAACGCACTTCTTCGTAAGAAACCCTCCTCCAGTTACTCAAGCTGTAATGAAACAAAAAATGAAAATGCAGAAAAGCAAGTAATATACACATGCAAAGAATACAAATGAAAACGCCACGAAAATGCCTTGCAAACGACTAACTGAAAGCTTAGAAGCTTGCGTACTCGTGTTGAAGAGACACTGTGACTTGATCCTGGTGAATATTCCTCACGTAGCCCTGTGATATGAGAATTTGTTAATTTGTAAGGAATTTGCTGAATGTCTATGAATTTTGAGAAACTAACCTTGTAATAAGCGCCATTTTTACCGCAAACTTCTACTGCCAAATCCTCCATTTTCCTGCTCAATTTGCTCGCGGATCCAGGAGCAGCGTGGGATATCAACAAATTGCGCAATCTGCACGCGAAACAAAAAAGAAGCAATGTAATAGGAGACTTCACTGTTTATAAACAATTCTTCTGTTATTTAAATTTTGCCGACAACAGAACAAAAGAATCCTTTGTTTCGACAGCCAATAGAACTCTGGTTGGCACATTCATGACAATAGGTGTCGTAACGGTGAATATCGCTATTACGTTTCCAAGACCAAATAAAAAGGCATTGTAAAGATTAATGCCTTTGCTGTCACCCAAGAATGTTAAAATATCTGCGGTACGCAGTTTAGCAGCTATTTGTTTTCTGCACGTCCCTAAAAGAATTCGTATAATTGTCCTTAAGAGTTATTGGTAATCAACTCTTTTGTGGAATTGTTTTGCATATTGGCATATATTTCTGTCTTCAAGGTGTGAGTTCTTCCTTCGGGTCGAAAACTGTACGAACGACACATTACGTTTTTCTTGTTGCTTTACCAATTATTTATTTTGTCCGCTTTATCGTTCTCGTGTATGCTTTAGTTTCTTTTATCAAGGCTTGCGTTTGCGCAGTCATTCCTTTTTGTCTTATGTCCGCTTTGTTGATCTTCCAGTGCGGGGAGTTTGGTCCGTCTTTTACCACTACGGTTTGCCCTCTTCGGATGGCCGTCATTTAGATACCGCGAGTTACTCATTTAGAATCTTCTTGCCTTTAAGTGCTCGTTTGCTTGAACGTTAAGAGAACGATTTTTGGAAAGGTTTGGAAACCCTTAGTCTTTTACCAGTTAGATTTACTCTCTTCGGGAGGCCGCCATTTTAATAGGCGGGGCGAGTTACTGATTTAAGAGTGGCGTTGCCATTTAGTGCGCATTTGCTTGGATGTTCAACTTCAGAGGGGTGAATACCATTTAGGCATTGGTGGAAGTCCTGCATGAGGCGAGTTTCATCCCATTTTAAGTTGTGCGATGCATTTTTTGATTAGTTTAGTGTTTTTCAGAAGTTTTCAGTGTTGGCGTTTGGTCCTATCCCTGTCTGCTTCGTGATGTACACCTTGGCAGGTTGACGCCTGACTTGATGGAACTCTGCTCCAAGTCCACTTCCACAATTTCAACATATGTTTCCGGCTGGAAAAATTGGCGTTCATGGGCTATGTCCAAAACTGGCGTCCCAGTTTGTCCGGCGCATCCGCTCCAAGTGGCTCTGATTCTAACTGAGCTTTGCATATCAGCCACGAAGAAGGGAACGGGCATTTCCGTGCTCGAGGCTGCGGTGTATTTGATCGGATGGGCTCATCAGATTGCTGGCTTGATTCCTCCTTCAGGCCATCCTCTCGTTAAGTCATGTCTCGAGGGCGCCAGAAGTAAGCTTGCCCGTCCAGTCCAGCTCACAGAACCCCTTAGCTTGTAGCTTGTAGCTTGTAGCTTGTAGCAAGGCTATGCGTTGATTATAATGATAGTGCTTCCCTTAGCGATTTGCGTTTCCTGGTCATTCTGTGGTTAGGATATGCTAGATTTCTGCGTGTAGACGAGCTACAATCGTTGAAGGTTCAGAACAACCCACAATCCAACCCAACAAACACATTACAGACAAAAGACACCTTACACCCCAACAGGAATTATTGCCTCTTAACCCAACCACTCAACAGGCTACAGGTATTAACACCTCGCCACCTATTAACCTAACATCCCTACAGGCATTACCACCCTTTAACCCTACCCCTCAACAGGCTACAGGCATTACCACCTTACTACCTCTTAACACTCCTCCCCCGCAGGCATTACCGCCTTTTTACCCAACCCCTCCACAGGCTACAGGTATTACCACCTGTTAACACTCCTCCCCCGAAGGCATTACCGCCTTTTCACCCTACCCCCCAACAGGCTACAGGCATTACCGCCTTTTAACCCGTCTAAACCTATGCTTGACTTGATTATTATATAGCATCAAAGATTACTGCCGCGCACTTGTGGGATGAAAACCACCAGTACCAGTAAGCGGTATTTTGGCTTAACGCGTGCGCAGTACGGTTTGGCGTTAACTTTGCTCATAAAATCTATTAATCCGTGTATTACCTACATTAACTTTATTAATCCTCCAATTTACGTGTAGCTAACAAACGTAATGCCTTGTGTTAATGCGCTGACAGTTCGAAACTTCTGAGCTAGTTATTTGATTAGTTACGAACTTTTAAAACAGAAACAAAACTTACGTCCACAAAACAGCCAATCAGTAGAAAGCCCATCAGTTTGGAGATCAAAATCCTCCAGTTGAGGATGAGGAATGCGAAGGATGCCATAACAGATCCACAAGTCGCCCAATCCAAATCTCGGACTCAGATCACCGATGCGCCATATCCAGGCCCTTCTCAGTCTATAGGTGCCAAATAAGCGACAAAAAAGGAAAGAGGTCAAGATTGACCCTGCGTCTTAAATTAAAAATAACTGAGGAAAAAAGACTTCTTAATTCATACCTGCAAATTGTTAGATTGAACCTTCATAAACATTCTTAGATCTGAGACATCACCAAATATACAGATCCAAGAACACAATAACCAAAAGACAAGACAGTTATTCTGATAAAGCTGCGTTAATTGATGAGATGAATAGAATCTGAATCTCCCTCATCTTCCCCTATCCTCGTTATCTTATCTATATTTTATTATGAAGAGATTCATTTTTCGATGTTGATTCGGGGATACTCGAAAAAAACCCGAGTGCTCCGCGTATCCCGAGTACCCCCGAGTCAACATCCTGTTTTGTCTCTCTTCATTTCTAAACCCGTGACCAGCAGCCATATTGGATTAGTGAAAGAAAAGAAGTATTTGCATAAAAATAGACTTCAATTCCCGGAGGATTAATTCGGTACACCATCATGGCCTTTGTTTTCTTTGTTTTGGAACACCAGCATGACCGCCGTGGCCGGTCGGATTAAAAAAAAACCTAAAAAAACACCACAAGCAGTCTCGGAATCGGAGGCCTGGTACCCCAGCATCGTAGCTGTGGAGCCAGGAAAACAACAAGATCAATATGACGAAGTAGGTGGATGTTGCTGCAAAATCAAGACAGAGTGGGAAAACGGATCAACCACCAAAACTACTATGCGATATAAAAATGGTTTAAAAACGTCATTATTTTTTTATTTTTATTTTGAAAATGCAAAAAAAATTGGGTCGGTCGGGCAACGCTAAACGGAGGAAAAAAAGGGGATGGCCTTAAATAATGAAAATCTTGTTTTCAACGTTGATGTTGCCGTTGCCGTTGCCGTAGTCGTCGTTGCTGAAGCGCCTGATCTCACCGCTACAACGCATCCCCTGCCATTTTATGTCCTACTAATAATGACTTTTTGGGGCGGAAATTGTTTTCACTTAAGATCATGAGATTCACCGGTAGACCTAACCCTACGATATTCTTTGTTTTGTCGCTTAATTTAATATTTTATTATTTCAATGAACATTGAATGAAAAAAAAAATTCTAGGGTATCGCTAAATCTTCTGTCAGTACTGAGCGCATGGGAACAAATTTCCTCGCGGCTCGCGTTATGCATGAGTGCCAACAAAAGATCGGTTATAAATAAGAATTTAGCGATAATAAAAGGTACCAAAGGTTGTCAGTGAGACTACTGAAACGAACTCTCTTCCTCCAACTGAAAAGATTCAGAAGCCTGCTGAACAAGTTACGGCTAAACAGGCAAATTTGTTCTTTAGGTCGAGGATAGAGAAATAGATTGACGTAGAAGATGTGGCTTGCTAGCCTTGATAAGGGCAACAAATTATTTTAAAAAATTTCCACTGCAAGGTGAATGCGGTGTAAAACTGGCCATCGTTTATTCGATAAAGCCGGTTCATGTTTGGCGCTAAACGGTAGGCGGTTGTTCGTCATAAAACCATGATAATCAGTCCCCTTATTCTACTATAGCTTTTTGCCGGCTCTCTTTTCAGGTCTCATTCTTTAAATGTAATGACGAATGAATGAGTAATAAATTGAAAGCCTTAGTAAAAAAAAGTATGAAAAAATAAGTGTTAAGGCAGGTTATTGGCTAAGACATGATAGCAACTGCTATTAACTGATAACTCTTTATCTTAATTGTCCTCCTTTAATACCGGATGATTTGTGCTTGGTCATGGAAAAGGACGCTTAAAGTGCTATATGTGAACAGGTGTATTTGTACATCTTTATTCAGGTGAGGTCTTTTTTTCCACCGAAACAAAGAAAAACGTTTTGCGGAATTGATGTCATCGGCATCGGAGTTATTAGCTTTGCTCTTCAAGTCATGTTCGAAAAACACGATAACGAAACAGGAGCTAACGTTAACAATTCTGATGACCATTATGTGGTCCAATAGCAGTCAATTTAAATGAACCAAATAGTTGAAAAGTTTATGAAATAAACACTGTTACTCAATATATGAACCTTCCGCGTATGCTTCTTGCCTAAATTTGCATATTCAACATGCCTCCCATATTTTATTTCCGCTAAGGCAGCCCTGAGAGGCTGCGCAGCTTACGGTCTGGGAATGAAGTACACCGTCGATTTATACATATTTCTTTACGTATACGAGAGCTTTTTGAAAGCACTGTAGAACAACCAGAAACTATGACCTCCCTAAAAGGGCAACATCATTTTATCTCCAGAAACGAGGTTCATTCATTCATTCTTATCTGAACCTCCGCCACCTCTAAATAACAGCTACGGCCAAAAGTTGACGCGTACTTGTACAATATCTATTCTTCTAATTAATTGGTTTGGTCACTCGGTGACAAAAAGCTATAGACGCCTGTTCCTGTACTATTTCCTACCGGCACTCGTAATCCATCGCCTTGTAAAAGACTTTACACTACAAAATAGTAGAATGTAATAGAGATTAGAAAAGTCAGTGCTGCTATTGAACAGTATTCTACCGGAGACACGTTGTCAGTCTGTCTGGCACCGTAGGGGAAACCATACGGGGCAGCATTATTCAGACTTCAAATGTCAACCTGCAACCGGCCTGTAAATCATAAAATTCTGAAAATGCTGTCGGAATAGGTTGCGTTCGCTTTAAATTATCTGTTCCTCATTTAGTTTCACCAAACCTTACCCCGATCCGGCTTTATTTACTGCTTTATGAATACTGTATGGGTGCTATGCCAATTTTCTTCCGTCCATTAAGTAAATTAAGTTTGAATGAACTTGTCTTAAACTGCATCTTTTGGCAATTCATAAATGACAAACTTTTTCGTTCATTACAAATTTTTGTTTTCTTGCCCCGGCCACTTCGATTTAGAAAAAACGACACAAATTTACAGGGTTTTTTAGTTTCAATAGAACCGCCGGAATTTCCACCGAAAGGATTAAACTAAATTTAAAGGTCATAATTCGTCGTATTTCCTTGTTTTTAGTCATGAGAAACATCAGTTAATTCATGCAGCCTCTAAGTGTTTGCAGTCTCTGGAAAAAGAAAAAAAGTAAAATTTAAACTCCCATTGTTGGAAGGGTTACAAATCACTCTGTTAATTGAGTGCGTACACCTAACGATTTACAAGGCAAATATATCAAAAGGCTATAAAACTTTAAGGATGGTGTCAATGGGGTTAACCGTCAACCGTCAACCGTCAAAAACGCAATAATTTTACCGTCAACCGTCAAATGAGCAAGGCAATATCAGCCGTCAAATGTCTCACGTATCCTTGAATCACGAACTAAAGGATTGGCTTAAATAGGGTCAAGTTATATATGCTGTTTATAAATGATCGTTCTAGCATATCACACAAAATGTAATTTCTGAGGATTGAATGACTGAATTAGTCAGAAATTGATATTCTGACGTCACGATGGTGAGGCTCGCGGGGTGTCACGGGACTAGTTAAGGGTATTTAACAGTTTGGCGGGAGACTTAGGTCATTCTAGGTCAGTCAGTCTCCCTCTCTGTTTACTTCATTATGTGCTGTTTTAATTATTTTCACCCTTTCATCGGGGTTTTGTGCCGCTGTATTAGACGAGAATACGTTTCCACATGTTTTATGGCCACATCTAAAGGGTGGTTTTTCGTATCTGGCGTAGCTCAACTTCTGTGAGATTATAGTTGGGTTGTCTTGCATTTGTTGTAGGATTGTCTTGCATTTGTACGGCTGACTGACACATCCTAAATAAACTCTCACTCGAAGCTCGTTGAAGTGTAGTCAGAATTGCATTTATGTGCAAGTCCTTGGGTAGACTTTCATATACCGGAAAAAAATGGCGGAGGACAAAATTACCATTGTTATTCAGATTAGGACTTGCTAATTAACTGTTGTTATGTTCGCTTTGTTCTTCTGTTTTGTGTACATTCATTATTTCCGATCCGGTATATGAAAAACCAGCCAAGTCCTTTCACTCCTATTCTCGGATGAAACCGGTTAGCAATAGAACTGACTTCCACCTGTAAACACTTCCGGTGTCATAAAACGTCAGTCATCACGGGTCACTTCGCATGTCGTGCCAAACACCACTCCTAGCAATTGAAAGACCCTCAGGGTTTTGATCCGACGAGTACATCTTTCAAAGATCTCCCTTCTCTAGACGAAATAAGGGGAGGATTTTTAAAAATTTCCCTGCAAGGGCTAGTTTTGTATAAGATGCCAATTGTAATAAATGACAAAATCTTTTTGTGCACTTTTCTATTTATTTTTAAAGCCGACATTCTTTTGCTAACGCCGCTGGTACAAGATGAAACTTTTTTGCTTGAAAGAGAGGTTGAGAAGACAAATATAAAGGAAAGTGGATAATATGTAAATATTTTTCACATTCATTCGAACGTGTTTCTATTCTTTTTGTCCTCACTGCCTCACTATCAAGCTGAATATTTGATATTTTGAAAATGGCCTATAGTAGAAGACCAAAAACCTCATTTTTAATGCACAAGTTATAGCACTAATTGGGTTATTCAAATATGGGTAAAATTATGTCGTTTTATAAAAATTACGGCCAAATTAGCCCTTTAATTTCGTGTTATCAACGTCATTCCAAAAAATTAACCGTCAAAATGGCTTATTTTTAACCGTCAACCGTCAAAGGGCACCCCCATTGAGACCCTCTTTAAGCCCTGCAGTTTGTTTGCAAGGTGTTAAACAGTAAAATGATAATTTACTTGCGCTTTGTCGCGTTTTAATTTCAGTGTGAAACAAATGTCCTGCTATGACCAAATGTGCCTTTCAAATGACAACTCGGGAGCCGTGGCGTGACGTTCTAACAGTAATTTACTTTGTTTGTATGTATGTCGTACATATTTAAAGAAACTTGCCCACTGTACGGAAATTCATTCAACTGAACGAGTTACAGAGCTGGCGAGCAAGATGCAAAGACGGGCCGTAAAGATGTTCCCTACATTGTTAGTTCAAATTTCGCTTGTGTATACTGTAGGATTTTTCGTGTTTCCTTCTTATGGAAGAATGCAGTTAGATCAGGTAGGAAAAATGTTTTTCTTTGTTTAGACAATTTTTTTGGTTTTACCTCTATCCGTGATAAATTTCAATTCCATTCTAACTATCGTTGATCTTTCACAAGGCAGTTTAAAATTTGGCTCAAATTGAACAGCACGCCACCCTGGCATTAGTCATAAACCTTGAGACACTGTAATGAGTCTGAATGAGAGAAACAAGGACCTAACCCTAATCTTTATAATATTCGGAGCAAAAATTTGGAGATGAGAAAAGATCATAAAAAAATTATAGCTATATCTTTTTTAGTTGTCGTTAGATTCATTCCTTTGGACGGAAAATATACAAAAAAGTCTTTCAAACTTGCCAAAAACTGGCATAGGTAGCTCGTTTGATATCACTAGAAGGGCGAGTTGAACAACCTGTGGATATCTCAAACGTATGGTAATTAGTCCTTCCTTAAAGCGAATCAAGGGATGATTGTGGGTTGCATGTAAAAGGTTTTCATGTTGGGTGGCGAGGCATATTTTGTTAGTGGAGGCACAGTAACATAATAAACCCTCCATTTAATTAACTCGTTTGATACCAAATTTATGTGTTTAATTTGGCCAAAGAAGCAACCCCAGTTCTTTTAGAAACCAAACCTGTCAGATATTCAACGCTCCACTTTGCCAGATTCACCAACGGTCCATCGTCGATAGAGTCTTGAGGAAAAGAAACAAGAAAACCCCAAAGAAAGTTTGTCGTCCATCTCGGCTTAGTCATATATTTCGCTTCAGTTTACAAAAATCTGGAAACTGTGTCGCGTTATAGGCTACAAAGTAAAAAGGGCTAAGAGCGACCAGCGCACGCAGGTGCTACCGAAATAAATTCGATAATAAAATAAAATGTTTGTTTTCTTAAGGATGGAGACATGAAAAGACATGGATTGACAGCATTCAAATCAAGGGACAAATTCTTTCGATTGACGAGGACACATCTCAATGCTTTACATACTGACTTGAAAGGTATGAGAACAAATCGTTAAATGATAAGATCCCAAGCGGAAACGGGTCGTAAAAAAATTAGTTCGTATCTCTCTTTGTTGTTTACGACACATAGCCTCTGTAGCTTGAGGTTTAATTCGAGAGAGCTGCTAGGGGCCAGGTCTCGTCCCATTTAGTCTGCTACGCAGGCACTGGTTCATCAAAGTATACTAATTCACGTGTTGAAACTTTTCATCTTCCAGAGGGCGAGCAGCTTCCGGAAATTCCTTGCGAACTTTATCCTGAAGTTGTTCAAGTTGAGCCAAGCATCATATCATTGAGAAATGATCCTCAGTTTGTTCAAGTAAATCGATGTAAAGGTTCTTGTGGCCTTCCTCTTATCTTACAAAAATGCAAACCAACTACAATACGTGTAAGGAAAGTGAAAGTCCGTTCTCGTGATGGCAGTGAATATGTAAAAAACATCGAAGATCACATAGATTGCACCTGCGCTTGTCAAGTCACCTGCAATGAAACTCACGTTTTTGACGGTGAGAAATGCATATGTAGGTGCAGTGAAAAATGTCAGGATGGCGAACAGCAAAATCCAGAAACCTGTAAATGTTCTAAAAGCAGAAACGAATAGATTGATGTAACATTATAAGAAAACGAGCGAAATCACTACTTAGCAGTTAGAAATGGATTACTATGGTATCTTTATTGTACACCGTAAAAACAGAAATGTCAGCCTTTAAAAAATATTAAAAACAAAATCATAAAGAAAGTAATGCTATCTAAAAGCTGACGTTTCGAGCGTTAGCCCTTCATCAGATGCATTCATATACCTAGACATTCAGTCTCAACATTACACTGAACATAGTAAGGAAACAATGAACTGTACTATGCACTCACCAGTACTCGAACTCGGTTCCTCCAGATCTATACTCCTGTAGCTTCACCACTACACTACAATGACGATCATGCGCAACAAAACACAGTTCTTTTCGTTGTTACTTTAGTATAATAAGTCAATATTGATATCCATGTGTAATAACTAAAACTAATCCTAGGCTGACCCTAATTTTCAGGGTCCCCACTAGGGTTTTCGGGATCCAGAATTTTCCTTTTTGGAGCCCGGGATTCGGGATTATAAAGAAATATGGGAACCAGATTCGGGATTGCATTTATGGACGGGACGCGG
>OX421454.1:212500-222500 GCA_949126865.1 Montipora capitata | reverse complement strand
CCGCAGATGGAGTTGCTTTGAGGACGAAGAGAGCTGAGAAAGTCGGTATCTCCGAAGAAGAAAAGATATTCCAGGAGAAAGGTCTTATCGGGTGCCGAAACACTAGTAAATACCATTTACTTTTACAATGGTAAACGTTTTAGAATTCGGGCAATGGAACATAGGCAACAACAAAATTGTTGATTCAAGTAGTATTGGATTTGATGAAAGTCATTCGAAAACACTTTATGGTGGTCTAAAAGACCCTTAAGTATACTCCTCGTGTGATAAGGTACGTTTGTTGCAGAGCGGAAAACTTAAACTACTTTCCATGTATTGTCAATTGTTATTCTTTGCACTTGGAGACTGAAATCAAATACTTAACCAAAGAAATTGATGCCTTTTACTTCAAGCCACATCCAAATGAGTTTATTTACCTGAAAGTGCCTATCGGCATTAATACTTAAAATAATATTCTGCTTGAGAAGTAAGTGTGAAAGCAGGTTTGCCAAGGAAAACCACGGTGTCATAATTTAAGGGTTACATGCGCAACCAGATTATTTCAAGTCGATGAGAGGTTAATCAGTAGAGAGAGAACGGGTCGTCGATCAAATGGCTTGTTTAAATACGAAAAGTCCAGTGTTGAGCAACAACACCAGGTTAGCAGATTTTAGGCCCCCCTGAAAATAGGTAGACAACTGGCAAAAAGTCAAATCCAGAGGTTATGGAAAACAACTTGGAGTCACTTTTGCCAGCTGATCTTGATTTATGTCTTTACCAGACTACTGTACTAATAATGGAAATACAGAATTTTTCCAGATCTCTATTTGACAACTGTACTATTTGTGCAAAAGTAAATTTACTGTGTGTGTAATTAGTTGAGAGAACATTAAATATGCATCCACCATTCGTTGCGTCAGTTGCTGTGTTAATAATTAATATTCATAAGTCACGTGCAGTGTCTTGATATCTGATAAAACACTGCATACTAACGTACAGTCAATTCCAAGAGCGCCCATCTCCCCCCTCCCCGAGCAACCTCCCGGGCATTTGACTTTTACAAAAAAAATGGTCAAATGCCCCCCTCTGTTGAGAGTTTCCACTGTCAAATTCCCCACCGGTCAGGGCCTCAGAAAGCGTGAAATACCCCACCGATGAAGCATGCCGTCACGACATACTGGTGATATTAAACAGCAAAAATGAAGAAAAAGGTCAACATTACTTACCTTTCAATAAAAGCTAGCAGCCACAATCGCTTTACGGTTGGGGTTTTCCTCGTTCCAGACTTTAAACATCGGCATTTTTCATTTTAAAAAAAGCTACTGCTCTGTGCAAACACGACACACGTGTAATAGGCCACTTCGGAAATACCGTATACTCTACGTTTGTCCCCCTAAATTTTGCGTAAGCATCGTTTTTGTTTTCTCTTGAGACCATTGTAAGTCCCAAGAGAAACCGGAAACAATGCTTATGCAAAATTTGAGGAGACAAACAAAGAGTATTATGGTATTTTCCGAAGTGGCCTATTAGGAAGCTTAAGCAACGATATCGGCGACGGCAACAAGAACGTCATAAATTAGCATAATTAGTGGGCAAAAACAATAACTTTGCACCCTCTGCACGTGCATTTTTCATTTTCGTCCATTTCTTTGCCGTCGTCAGCAAACCAACAGCAAACCTACAACGTAAAATAGCTAAATTTCAGGTTTTATGAAAAACGTCAGCGCTCTAGGATAAATTTTCATTTTCTCCCTTAAATTAAGCACCGTTCCGACGAGTGTAATTTTTCAGGAATTACCACAAACTCATATCAAAAATAGTCACGAAGCGATTAAAATAACGCGAATTTACATTTTGAGAGGACGTTCTCGTTGCCGTCGCCGTTGTCGTTCCTTAAAATCTGAACTGTGGTGAGGGAAATTCCCGTATAAAAAATTCTCTAGGTAGCGACTGCTGACCAACGTTTTTATCGATAGTCAAATACCCACCCACACGGGTTTCATTTCGTGTCAAATTCCCCACTATGCGGAGCTATCCTCTTGTCAAATGCCCAGGGTATAGCCAGGGGGGGATGGGTGCTCTTGGATTTGACTGGTACATAATGAGGAGTGTTTTATCAGATAAAACACCGCACACTAATAAGGATGAGGTTTACCGATATAAGTCACTGCACGTGATGTATTATCGACCATTTACAAGGTTAATGGACTTATGAATTATTAATGAGGTTTTGAAAATGAAAACGAATCACGCTGTTCAGTAAATGATAAATGCCTTTTTGGTGATTTTCACTTGCAGGATACTAATGTCTCCTTGAAAGACACGAATTTTGTCACTACAGCTACCTCACTAAACGAAACAATAATCTGCGGTCTAATAGTGTCCCCTTCCAACGGCACTATTACAACTCCCTGTGAGTAAATTTTAGCAATTAAACTGATTAAATTACTAAAGCTTGCAAGTTAGACTAGCCTTATCACAATCGAATTAAACCAGTTTCTTGAAAAACTGGCTTTACTACGCTTTTTTGTTGACCCGTGCATCTTACCTTTTTCTCAGGGGACCATTCAAAACCCGCAATCCAGCCTAAGGGTGCGCATTGCGCGCCACGCCCAACTGTGGTAATGCTGGAAGAGAATTCATGGCCACCAACAATTACATTGCACCGTTGTGTGGGAGGCTGTCTATCTCAACGAGGATTGTTAAACTGTACTGTGGCCAGGCAGCACGAGGTTCGTGTAAAGGTGTATGACCTTTCTTCAGCGACATTTATGCAGAAAGTGACCTCCGTTTACAACCACACCGAATGCGTCTGTCATTGCATGAAGCGAAGTTCTCGTTGCAACAAAACCATCCAAAAATTCAACCCTCATACATGCAGTTGCGAGTGTTTAAAAAAAGTAACTTGTAATTCAGAATACATGAAATGGAATGATGACACGTGTCAGTGCTCATGCAAAACTGTCCCACTGCCGTGCTCAAATAGCACATGGAATGAACAGACGTGTGACTGCAATTGCCCGGAAAAGGTCGTAAGACGCTGCAAGAGAAAAAATAAAGTACTTAACAGAGCGACGTGTCAATGCGATTGCCCCCCTTCGTTGCCGTGCCGCCCCAACGAAAGGTTCTTCAAGAAGAACTGCACTTGTGCGTAGAGTAAGCTACGTGAAAATTCATGAAATAATAAAAGTTAGAGGGTTTAAAACGTAATAATAAACTGGTTTAAAAACTTTTTGTTTTCCATTCATAATGTTAAAATGTAGAAGATAGAAAGCACATTGTTCAATTTGTTTTGCGATGAGAATGCACTGCTTAGTTTAGTTCAACGAAGCTTACCTCAAATAGTTTATGGCCTGGGTCAAGGGCTTTAATTGGCAGAAATGGTTAATTCGTGATATAATTGGCTAGGTCAATGACAGTCGGGACAGTGAAACGAAAATGGGCACATTTTTTGCACATGGGTAGTTCTCGTTGTCCTTAACATCTTGAAGTATAATAGGCTTACACGTCACGTGACCATTTGTCCACATAAAGTACGTTTTTGAAGAATAGGTGACGTTGTTAGCATAGATGTCAAATAAAAACGCTCTTCTAAAGCAATTTAACTATTTCCAGCTTTTCACGTTTGGAATGACTGTCCACCATTCTTAAGACAATTTTATGAGGACAAACTGGTCACCTTGAGTCCAAAATTCGGGCTTTGATAATTTATTATTCTAATTTTAAAACTCGAGGAAGATCATTCCAAGCGTAGAAAAAAAAATATTTATTTGTAGTGATGAAATGCGCCAGCGATTCGCTGATTAACGATATTGTAAAATTTTGATCACGTGACTTGTCACGTGACCAATATTACACTATAAGGCAAAAGAGGACAACATTATTTATCTTCAAGGGAGATTTCATTTTGTTCCAGGCAATCTAGTGGGAGATATAGCCGACGAACCATTTTTCCCGACGTATTTTACACCTATAGGCCTTAAACTACTCGAGACTGCTTCATTCATATAAAGACAGCTTGGGCCCGCTCCCAATGAGCCCGAATGAGATATACTGACCCAATTGGAAGCCTTGTGTATCATCCTGAAAGTAATTCTATGAGATAAAAAAGGAAATGTCGGTCGTTTTAAGTCTGTGGTTTTCTTTATGCGGGTCATTGCTTTTGGTGTTTACTTCGTGGTCTATATTAAGTTAGCATTTCTCAGTTTTTTAGTCCGTTCACCCTGTCCGAGCTGCATTCTATCTGTCTGTGCTACCTGTCTGCCTGTGCTAATAGAAGCCTACAACTGTAATCTTGGACATCGAAGTAGTAAAAAAACGAACGGAATAGTGGTAGAATATTAATATTTCTTCCTTCTGTACATTGATTTATGTCAATTGCTCTGGCCCCAGTTGTTCGAAGGGTGGATAGCGCTGTCATCCACCGAGTAGATACGTAGAGTAGCAATCATGTGGTGGTTTAACACGGTCTACTGGCCCTCAATACACATACGTACTACTATTCCTTTGCAATAATTGTATGCATGTCGAGGTAAACATTCATCACCCTAACCCTAAGCCCAGTTACTCTTTGTCCTTTTCCTGAACATTATCTTAAGGATTGTCAGACCCCTCAAGATTGAAATGTTTGTAGATCGAAGCCTTTCAAAATACTTAATGTTGAAACTGACAATGGCATGCAGCAACTCCATTAAAACTTGTATTGCCGCAGACTATAGCTGAAAACGGTTGATTTTCTCATTCTTCGGCACCCCGAACATTTAAGAGTGCAAATCTTAATATATATATCTTTCAATTTCATATCAAGAAGTCAGCTTGCAGCAAACTGAGTTTTGAAACTTTCAGTATTTTTTACCGCGCCTAAAATATCACCGATATTTTGATATTCCGATTTCAGACCTGCATGGATCAAAATAATAACAACAAAACATTGGGCAGACTGCTTATGGGAGTACTTTAGTGGGAGTTCCGTTTTGATAGAAATATTATTATTAAATCAAGCCTAAAAGGCGGAGCTCCACAATTATATTTTTTACGGGTGCTTACATCTGATTGAGATACGAGGTCTATTTTGTGAAGGCCAATAGCATGTATTCAGAATTGTAGGCTATTCACATCTCTATTCATTTATTCTTCAAATTCATATATTTAAGGAATGACCTCTTCTGATTTTGTCATTATTGTGTTATTAAACGAAAAATCATGGTTTACCAGAGGCTAACTACATGTGATCACTTGCAGTTGTAGTGTAATACGAAGAACTTTTTAATGTGTTTTGAAGTTACTATTTTATGATATCGTATACTAATAATACCAAAGATACCCGCAGATTCCATGAAGACTCAACACTGATGTTCCATTTTCGTTCTGTTTTTTTGTTTTGTTATTAGAAACCATTATTCGGGAAATATACAATGTCATAAAATAGTATCCCGGCATTGATCTCGTGTAGTTAACCTTGGATAAGCCAGTATTAAAACCATGACATCGCTTCCGTGGCACAACAATGCCAAAATCAGAAGGGACCGCCATCACTTAAATACGTAAATAGTTTCAAATTCTGAAAAGCAGCTAATGGGAAAATAGCTAGGCCTTTCCAAAAAAGACCTCGTATCGCAATCTTATGTAAACGTCGGAAAAAACAAATAACTGTGGTTCTCCGCTTTTAGGCTTGGCTAAATATATTTATTACAATGATTATATTAGCATGTTATAGCACAGACCCTCAAGCAAAGGATTCCCTCATTTTAACGATAGCAAGACGAAATCTGGTTGTATAATCGATTTTTAAGCACACTGACAAACCAACGTATTAAAATATCGTTTATCGCAGATTTTGTCTCAGATTCGTCCTCTAAACATATACGAAACGAAACTGCCACCAAGCTTCTCCCATAAGTAGTTGGCCCAATGTTGTTATTATTTTCCAGTTAATCCATGCAGGCCAACTGTAGGTCTGAACCAAAAATACTGAAATATCGGACGTATATCATAGGCAAGGGTAACAAATACTGAAAGTTTCAAAGCTTTGCTATAAGTTGATCCCTTAGTACGAAATTGCAAAACAATATCAGCATTCATATGTGCAAGCCATAGAGACTTACAGTTTTTAACCCTAACCCTAACCCTAACCCTAAACCCTAACCCTTACTCGTCAATGGAGAACCCCACATAACAGGAGTGAAAGGGTTAATAACATCTAGGTTCACTCAATGTTCCCATTAAAGATTATGATAAAAAAGTAAGTTTTATAAAATAGACCGTTCAAGTTAGTCTGTAATACAAGTTTTGATGGAGCTGCAGGGTGGGGCAGTTTGGTGTTATTACCCAAGCAGCATCAACATAGTTAGAGATTGTAGAGTTGCGTGAGGCAGACGCTTCACGATAAATGTAATGCTGTGCCTTTCTGTGAAGAGGTTAACAAGATCAAACACTAACAGACCTTAATTAAGCTGAAACAGTTCCAAAGTATGCAAAATGTTTTGCCGTTATAGTAGAAAATGTGAATTGACGCCGGGTTTATTTTTAACATTATCGTCTAACTTTAGCCAAGGTTCAAATTGCTATTTTTTGCTGCGTCTGCGTGTGTGGTTGAGGCATTTTCTGCGCGAATATAGGCTCAGTCTTTCTTGACAATTACATCAATTTTAAAAAGTGGTTGACGTGAATTGTCCTCTATGGCTGGGGATTACAGACAACCTGTAATCAAGCCTCAATCAAAAATGTTTTATTGCCTGAAAAAAAAATCACAGAGGAGGAAATGTTTCATTAATGCTTTAAAATTTGTCTTTTTGTTTGGTTTTATTTTCGTTATGCCTATGGTAATTAATAAAGTTACACAATATTTGTTAGCCCGGAAAGATTGAAACATACCTCATATTAGACATATTCTATTAATAACAGCCTGCATGGAAGAAGAAAATTAATCTTCACCGGCCAGAGTTAATTATTCTCACGTCCGCGACGCAGGCTAATATAACCAGCTAGCGGTTTATTAGTTGGCTGCAGTCCTGTGGCAAGCCAGTCGCTGAGGTGCTTGCGAAGGAAACAACAAGCATTACAAAACAACCGCATCAACGCGAAAGTAAGTGTTTTAGCTTATAATTTTGTATATGTATTCTGCTTGTAGCCAACACAGGAAAGCTTTATTCAACTTCAGATTTGCTTAGCCGGTTTATTTCTTTAGTCAGCTCGTTTTGAACAAAAATGTCTTGACTAGGAAGCGAAAAAAAAAAGTCAGTTGGGTCTTTTGTGAATACCACTTCTTTTGAGGTGCTACCTTTTACTAATTTTCCTCGGAAGTCCTTTCCAAAAAAATTTTTCCTGTTTATTACATAAAAAGAGAAACAGTTTTACCGTTTAAACAAAGTGTGCTTATCTGGCCGATTAGCAGACGAAAACTTGTAGAGGTTTCGAGTTCGGACAAGAAGTACTCGTTTATTCTAGTTTTACACCTTGATAACAAACAAATTTGGAAGATCAGTAACCCGCACAGTTTTTCACTCAGTTTGCATGAGTTTAACGATCATAGCTGACTCAATGAAGGTAACAAGGATCTTGGATTGTCTCTAGTCTACGTTTATCATAGGATCATAGAATCAAATCTGATAGAAGGACAGCTCATCTTTGGTCACGTTGAACGTATTTCAGTGACAGAAACTTTCGTTTTAACTATTACATATGTATGAATTTGTCTAATATTGCATTATTGCATCATATGCGCATGTTTTCTCTTTTGAGGCCCAGGTAAATGCTTTCAACAAT
Source organism: Montipora capitata (assembly GCA_949126865.1). Classification (NCBI taxonomy): domain Eukaryota; kingdom Metazoa; phylum Cnidaria; class Anthozoa; order Scleractinia; family Acroporidae; genus Montipora; species Montipora capitata. The sequence goes on along the minus strand of OX421454.1, from coordinate 214,757 downwards.
GTTGGCAAACAACATCCAGCATTAATTTTACCACGCTAAAAATTTATCATCTCGCTCTCCGATATCACAATAATTCCACCTATCGACACATTCTGATCCTACCAGTATGCAGAACGTTTGTCACTTGGACCCAGCCTCCTGTAAATCAGAACGTGAAAGTGATAGTTTCGACTCCTGCTACCAGACTGAACTTGGAGTTATTGCGTGTGACAGGGTTCAACAAATCGCATCTTTCATTCAATGACCACGCTAAAAATTTATCATCCAACTCTCATCAATATTCAATATTGTTGGGCACAACATGTCGGGTGCGTTCGAACATCGTGTTGAGTGTTGTTGGCATTTATTTGATGCAATTCTCTACTTGCACAAATCCCATAATACATCTCTTTTATCCCCCAAAATTTGCATAGGCGTTGTTTTCGATTTCTCTTGGGACATCTTTATGTCCCAGGAGAAATTGCAAACAATGATTCTGCAAAATCTTGGGATTTGTTCAAGAGGAAAATTGAACGAACAGCCGCTAACAATCGTCAACACCGTCTAACAACACCAAACACAGTATCCAAACGCACCCAACAATGTTGGATGCTGTTTGCTAAAAATGATCGAAGCATTTCACTATACTTGTCCCTCAAACTGAGTGTATCATTAGCCATAGGTGTACTATATTTTTTGAAAGTTATTCTTGCTGTAACTGACCTTTTTGGCAATTTTTGTTTGCCTGCCATTTTTGTTTGGCAGTTTTTGTTTGCCTCTGCCTCCGATTAATCGCTAAAATCCACAGTCAAACGTCTCAAAATTAACATTCTTCTTTTCCGCTATTAATAAACAGTTTCATTTTATACCCAATGAAATTATAACAAGGCATAAAGTTCTTTTTTTGTCAGGGACATTTTTGTCACCGGCTTGGTTTGTAAAGATTCAGTTGCGCACATTATCTTCAGCGAAACTGGTTATATTTAACTTGCATACACTTGCCTACAGGATATGGGTTTGCTGCTGTTGTTGACTGTTTTTGGTATGGTCGCAAGTTTGGAAAGTAAGTTTTTTTTTCTTTCCGGTGAGGGTATAAAGATAAATTTCTCATCTTCCATTTATAACCAACCTTACAGTGTAATTAAGTCGAATGAGCAAATTCTCCATGTAAAGAGCCTATCGAATCAATAGCCTTTCCTTCCATCTCCTTTTCCCAAATATTATACGGACATGCATGATTTCTAATTTTTATTATTCATTCACTCACTCACTCACTCACTCATTCATTCATTTATCCATCCATCCATCCATACATCCATCTATTTATTCATTAATTCGTTCCTTTGTTCGTTCGCTCATTCATTCATTTAACCCCGTCAAGTTCTATTAGCGAATGAATGACTAAATGAATGAAAGGAAAGGAAAGACGGATTGATGAATCATGAATAAAGGATACATTTTAGCAAGAGAACATGAGGTTAACATTTATTGGTAGCCTTCATTTGACCACTTGCTGTCGATCTGGCTTAGCCAGAAAGCAGAACTGTTCACAGAATTAAATTAGCCATAGTTTTTGTGAGATATAGTTTCAAATTTTATGTGCATTACTCTGTTTTGTTTAATGTTTCAGTAATTCCTTTCGACGAGAAGTTTAAGTATGGAGAAACCATTGGAGATTGTAAGTGAGACTTACTGATCCTTATTTATCAATTATCCTGGGTCTACTTATATTTGCAACAAACGCATTTATATACATTAAAACTGTGCTCACCATAGCTAGTTTGCTAAGTCCTTTCAGGATTTTTTTACACTGCCTGGGCAAAGACCATGAAGGATCTAGAGAACACCTTCCCGTAATCTTATCGGTTACGCTATTTACCAATTACCAGTGAAAACGTTCATATCAGCTGTCCAAAGCTTCACTCTTTTGGCTCTTAGAATGAGTACAATTTTTCGGCAGATCCTAATCAGTTGATGTATAGTTCATCGACAAAGAAAATCCAGCTGAAGTCCCCAAAAGAACCAAAAAACGTTATACAGTGGATGAGTCGCTATTAAATGGATAAAATGTACTACAGCTATTACAGTTTTAACCGCTGGATAGCAGCGTATTTATAGCAGACCAAAAGTAAAATATGACTCCTTTTGAGGTATTTGTGTAAGTGTTGACTATGGGCTGCTTGTTGAATAGTCCTGGGCCCAAGTGACTGGGGCAAGAGATGGCCGCAGTGTGATGGCTGGCGTCAGTCCCCGATCAACATCCGTACCTGGAGAGCGA
>OX421454.1:200000-205000 GCA_949126865.1 Montipora capitata | reverse complement strand
CAACACTCTCCCCGATGTTCGAACGCACCCGACATGCTGGGCCCAACAATGTTGAATGTTGATGAGAGTTGGATGGTAAATTTTTAGCCTAGTAAATGAATGGAAGATGCGATCTGTTGAACACTGTCACACTTAAACTCGGAAGAAAGAATTCCGAATTCTCTCAACAGGAGTCGAACGACGTTCAGATAACCAGTTCAGATGCCCTACCTCTTAGCTACAGGAGACTCTTAGGAGCTTAGGAGCTTATGCTTAAACTAGGTCCAAGTGACAAACGTCCTGCATACTGCTGATATGAAATATCTTCAGGTAGGACACACAAGAAGCAGTAACGCGGTATCAGACAAATCCACCATAATTGCGCCAGAGGTTTTTGTTGTTGTTAGATGATGTGGAGAGCGTGAGCCATCATTGGAATTTGATCAAATGAAATTAACCAATCAAAAAGCAAAGATTTCCCCGAAGAGAGACAAAATTATTAATGTGTTCTTTTTGATTGGTTAATTTCATTTGATGAAAATTCCAATGATGGCTCACTTCTGTCCACATCATCCACCGATAGCAAAAACCTGAGCGAAACTTGAAAATCGAGCAGGATTTTGAGGTTGCTGTGCCATGTAAATGCGATGATTTTTGGCATAATGCTAGAAAAATTAACGACTTTTTACTTGCCCAAGGCTGGGAGGCGAGAGGCCTTTGGAAGTGGGAGAAATTCGGCTAAATTCTGGAGGCACTCGGCCGTGAGCGGTCTTGGAAGTTGCACACCTTGTCTATTTATATTGTATGTGACGACGAGTCGGATCTGAAGGGGAAGTGGAACCGTCCCAAAAACCCATCAAATCACTCAGGACAACGCAGAAAATGGTGGTTGAGTGAACTTTATTTATCTGGATGTCCATAAACTGAATTTTCGAAAAGAAACATCGCGATTTGAAGTCTTTATGGAACATTTTCCTCGATCAGTTGAATCGTCCGTTTATAACTAACTGTCTAAAAATAACGTGACGTCACGCGCTCTCTCATCCGGAAGGGTTGTCTGCCTGTGGTTAGCCTGCGCTCGCGGACGTATTTCCGGTTGTCGCTTCTCTCCGCCAGAAAAGTAAAGCGACAACCGGAAATACGTCTGCGAGCGCAGACTACAATCTTGGACAGAATAAAATGGAACAGAAATGCCCCCTCTCCATCACTGATTTTGGGGGGAGGGGTAGTCTCAATGTTCCATTTAATTTGTCCAAGATTGCGTGCTACAATCTTGGACAGAATAAAATGGAACAGAAATGCCCCCTCTCCCCCAAATCAAGGATGAAGGTGCGTGAAGGCCAAAACGCGCCATTTTCCCATCACTGATTTTGGGGGGAGGGGTGGTCTCAATGTTCCATTTAATTTGTCCAAGATTGTAGCCTGTGGTGTAAACATAACAACGCAGTTATTTTCACGCATCAGTAACTTGGTCGTTATAAATAACAGTTTAAGCTTCACTTGTTTATTCATCCCTGACATCAGAATGTTCGTTGCATTTCTACTGTCACCGCTTTTCCTCGTTCAAGTGACTTGCTCAGAAGCAAAGGTAGGTTATGCTATTTGAAGTAATTCACAGGAAATTTGAAGTAGACATAACTTATTAATTTAATGAAATGTTACCTCACCGAAAGTCACGTTCATGGTCGACAAGACATGCAGTTAACCAATTTTTAACGAGCAAACTACCCCTTATTAACGGTACAGGGGATACTCAGATAAGAAGGCAAGTATCCGTATCCAGCTCTGTAAATTATTAAACAGAAAACGAACGAGTACAAATATTTCGCGATATAGGCCTTATCACGGTTACTAAAGCGTAAAGAATTTGTAGTGTTTATATGGGGATCCGATGTCAAATAATTTTCGTTAAACGCTAGTTCTCAAAAAATTATGAATCGCGAACTGAAGGTACAGGGTAAAGGATTATACAGACCAATTTTTAGGGACTACCCTTCGTTAAAAGCTGCGTGGTAGCGTTTTCGATTTTTCCATACATTTGTCTCTAATAGTTACTGAAAATTCACGGGAAAAATTACAGACAAATATCTAGAAAAACTGAAAACGCTGCCGGGCAACTTGTTTAAAAGTTTAGTGCCTAAAATTTGGTCAGTATAATCTTTTGCCCTGTACCTTCAGTTCTCAATTCATAAATTTTTCAGAACTAGCGTTTAACGAAAATTATTTGAGATCGGATCCCCATATAAACACTACAAATATCAGTTGCACGATGGTCATCGAACAGATGCAGAAGATGTAAAACTGTAAAACGCCGACTGCAGACCAGGGGTAAAATGAAGATTACGTTAAGGGTAAAATGCAAGCTTTGGGTTAAAGCGGGAACGTGTGCAGTCGCAATTCCGATGGAGCAACCATAGGCAGCCCAAGCTCGCGTCACTACAGACTGCTTTTAGCAGTGGAAACCCACAAAACGATAAGTCGCCGAAATCGCGTTAGATCGGCCTGCGAAGCTGGCAAACAACAAAGAATACAACACGGCAACAGGGTAAGTAGATTTTATTCACAAAATATAAGAATAATTGACTTTTCCAGCAAAGCCGTTGCCTTCCCATACAAACCTTTATTACAAATTCAAACCGTTGTAACACAATACTTCCATATGCTGTAAGGCGGGAGTCACGTTTCGCGTAGTTATGTAATATAGCATATGTCACGTTACACTGAACTCCTAACATTTTGAGCTTGGGCTGCCTGTGCCCGAAATGGTAAAATAAGCTCCAAAACGCACAAGAATAAACCAGAGGTGAATCATTTTTATTCATTTTATTGAATGAACGTTAAATTGAGCCTTTTTTAGGCTTCATCATCGACGGTATTTTATTTCCCATACAAAGTCTTATAACGCGTTTAAATTCTCAACGGCTGTCTGTAGTGACGCGAGCTTGGGCTGCCTATGGAGCAACATGTTGGACATTCGTTGCCCTGATTGCATGATCTTTTGAATTTTCGGAACATCGATTAAATTATTTCTCAACAGATAATTTATGCCAAGAACCATCTGAACCATTTGTGCGCATCGTGCAATCATTGAAGTGTCGGGAATTCCACAAAGGATGACGCATAGATATTTGGCACGCATGACGTGTTCTAATGTAAAGTTGCATTTTACCCTTCAACTGTTAGTGTGCATTTTACATCTGTCCTGCAGTCTGCAGTTTGTGTTTTATAATGATCGATGGTAAATCGCTGCTATCTGTGGGTTGTGTTTCCCTGTATTCCCTGTATCTAATGACCAGCAACCCTGGTAGTAAAGGCACTATTTGGTCAAGGTGATGTATTAGGTGATGGGGGACAGCAGTGTGTGCCTATCAGGGTGTACAACACTTGTAAATACCCAACTGGTTTGTATCCGGCCAGTTGGGATTCTTAACAGTTATTGTTGTTGTTCTGTTCAGTTGTTTCGTCCCTGATTGTGTTTCATTGGCCCTGAAAAGCCCCTATGGGGAGATGGGGAATGGTCAATTAAGTATGTATTGTATTGTATTATTGTAGACCATGCCGATCGGGGCTTTTTTGTTTTCACAGGTATCTCCTCGAGACCTTGCAGTTTTTCTTAAAAGTGTTGGAATCCCCTTCGATAAATTTCTGCAAAGTGCCTTGCACCGTAAATATGCCTTAACATCTTCCCCACAGTATGCCAAAAGATTTCAACTGCAGAATAACACCAATGATACTCCGTTGCATTCCCAGGGAGTCATCACGACTACAAGTAAGAAAAACCACACTTTCTTTTGAATGACGTTATCTTTTATTCACACAAGGTTAAAACGAAATGTTTTAAAATTTCGCTCAAGCCGAGCTGGCTTGCATCACAGGGCTAAACTGCATAGCCCAACTAAGTGGGCTCATGTAATCCCAAACCGTAGTCATCAAATTGATGTTGTTGGTTTAATTGATTGACAAAAATATATTTTCATATAGTTTTGTTTTGCATCAAGTCAGGCTTATGAAAAGTCTGGCTTCTGTATATTTTTTTTCATCCAAGGGCCAGATGAACAAAGTAGAAGAGCCGGATCTTGGGAGATCTAACCAGAAAATAATTTATTGACTGAAAACAAAATAATAATGCAAAGCTGGCAGTATGGCTGTGAGGACCTGTAGTTCAGTTTTCTGTTTCCAGTATTTCTTCAGGCCAGGGAGTTACAATCTTGCAGTAGTCTTGAAGACTTTTGATCCCGGGGGGGGGGGGGGGGGGGGGGAGGGGAGACTCCCTTATAAAAAGGACGGGGGTGCACTTTGTACCTTTTAGGGGTTAAAAAAGCGGTTTTGGTACGTCCTAGGGTGTTCAGCCTCAAAAGGTCCAGAGCGGGAGCTTTAGCGGTACCTTTCAAGGTAAGCATAACCCTAAAAGCTACCGCTAAAGCTCCCGCTGTGGACCTTTTGAGGCTGAACAACCTTAGAGGTACCAAAACCGCTTTTTTAACCCCTAAAAGGTACAACGAGCACCCCCGTCCTTTTTATATGGGTGTTCCCCCCACCCCTTCCACACCGTGGGTCTTTTGATTTCGAACTGTGAGGGGTGTGTAGAATTACATTCGCTTAAAACTTCCTTCTGTGACATCGCTTCCTTTGTTCTGGGATCATCTGTTGCTCTTTCACACAAGGAGAAAGCAAGTAACGTTGGACTGTAGTAAATTCAAAAGCCTTTCTTCTCCCTTCTGACATGAAAGGTTAAAAATGTTATCCATGCTCACGTAAAATGTCTTCGGTGGTTGGGCTTCTGAAGGCTCACCGGCACTGCTTTTCGATGGAAAATTGTCATAAATTATTTTGAAGGAACTCTCAGTACATGAAGGCCAAATTCCGACGTGGACAGCTCTTTATTGCTGTTTTTTTGGCGTGGAATCATCGCTCATAACCTTACCCTGTAGCATGATATTTTTGCAGGACTTTTATTTTGCGGATTAAACCGCAAAAATTAAACCCCGCAAAAAAAAAAAGTGCCACACGGTATTCAATTT
>OX421454.1:177500-195000 GCA_949126865.1 Montipora capitata | reverse complement strand
GTGCAGATGGCATGTCGGAATAAAATAAAATGTTCTACTGGTAGTTATTCAATATCAGCATTCAGTTTACGTGTTCATGCATCCTTTGTTTTTGTTGTTCGCTGCATTTTGAAATGAAAGAAATAAAGATAATTATAATGACTATGAATTATTGTTGACCTGTCTACAGACATCTACGGGTAATAAAACTCTCCATTCATCATTTACAGTTATCATAGTGTAGAAGTCGTTGAACATGAATGAAATTTTTAAAGCTGTCTAGGTTTGGTGTTCTGTCAAGCTTCTCTATAAGTGCAAACTGTATTTTCTGTGAAGGTGTTGCAACTTGTGCTATCCCTTACATTTGGCCTTATCCAGGAGCTAGTGTCCCACCATTTCTTTCTTCTTCTTCTTCTTCTTCTTCTTGGGGTGTAGGTGAGGTAGGCCGGGTTAGGGGGTGGAGGGGGAGAGGTTTGACACATAGAAACAATCTAAAAATTTATCAGAAGGGTTGTTAATTAATTGTCTTGCTGCCTGTTTAAGAGATCACATACTTTAGGGTTGGGGAGGTTTATATGAAGACAAAGGGCTGTCATGGTAGTATTTTTAAGTAGCTTCCCCAAATTTGGCAAAATATTTCATTATTTTATCACCACATGTTTTCTCATTAACATATGTCTTGATGATGTTGGAATCATTAACACTTCAATTGAAAGGTTGCATGACCTGGCCAAGAAGGCTCAGGAAATTATTGTACCTTTCTTAGGGATACATCAAGATCTATGTAATGTGTTAGCAGTATTGCTTCAGGAAAAGGCACCCTTGTTTTTCAGTGGTTACCCTAAAAAATGGTTCCTTCTGCTGGTACTGAAGCAGATATTATGTAAAATGCAAAAGAAACAAGAAGTGGAAAACAAAACAGCTCCAAATAAAGACCCTAAAAAGTGCAGGACAAGTAGGATGTTGCAGGAATCTATGTTTCAAAACATGTTAGATGATCAAAAAGACTTTTGGTTATCTTTTTCTCCTTCCTTTCTTATTTTTTCGAGGGAACGGTGGGTGGTGGGGTAGCAGTTTAAGTAAGCTGTAGATGTTGAGCAGTGATACACAGATCCAACAAAAGGGCTTCCTTGATTCTCTCTTTGAAACTATGCAATATTCTTTATTATTCCTTTGAGGACACGCACAATTTTTTGTAGACACATAATACCCCAATAGACCAAAATTCAAACCCTTTGGGAATAAAACTTGCTACTTGGCGGGCATCATGACTTTTTCGGGGGTGAAAACTGAAACAACCCAAAACGTTACAAAAATGCTAACCTTAGGCCTAAACATTATTATCTAAAGCATATTGTTTGGGCCTAAGGTTAGCATTTTTGTAAAGGTTTGGGTTGTTTCAGCTCTTGTTCCCTTCACCCCCTACCGCCACCCCCTTCACCCCTCACCCCCGGAATAGTCATGCCGCTACCTGCCGTGCTTTTGAAGGAGAGGTCTGGGAACAACGCTGTCACAATGGCGAACGAGGTAACTGTAATATTCTCAGGAAGCTCAGCTGAAACTGTTGCTTGTGCGAAAGCTTTCTGGTTATCAATACATCCTCCTCCTCAACCAAACTCGGCATTAGTTGTGACTGGAATAAATCACCGCTTTCCAACGGCGTCTAACACGGAAAACGGTTTGTAATCCTTCTACTATCCGACGTCGGCATATCGATAAATAGAGGGTGCAAGTATAATAATTTAGATTTTTTTTTCATTCCGAAAGGAAACACATTAAAAGATATCACCCACGTTGAAAAGGAGATAAAAAGAGAAGAGCTCAATCGAAGTAAGTTGATTTGTCTGACCTCCTTTACAAATGGCTATTAGTAGGGTCAGTTACCAGGGCCTTACAAAAGCGAGGCTAGAGTTGGACCTTGTTTTGGGCTGGTCTTTCATATTCCGGATCCGAAATAATTAATGTCCATGAGACAAAAGAACAAAGCGAACATAATAATGCATAATTAGCAAGACCTAATCGGAATAACAATGGTTCTTTTGCCCTCTTCCATTTTAGTCTGATATATGAAAGTCTACCCTTCTTTTGATACCTCGCTGCGTTTCTTATGCATTACAACAACATGATTTACATAAGCAAAGCAACGAGGTTTGTATCAAAGCAAGGTCAACTCCAGCCTCGCATTTGTTCATAGGCCTGGTAACTGAGCACAGACTAGTAAAATGGTCTGTTTCATGGTCTATTATCGGATGTTGAAAATGCGCCTCAGACAGGTGTTGAAGAATGTCTGAATCTTCTGTTGTATTGTCTTTGTCGTCCGCCATGCCTCGCACCAGTACAGCACAATGGACTTGATGTTGGAGTTGAATATGTGCATCTTGGTTCTTGTGCTGATCTCTTCGGATGCCCAGATGCTCTTGAGCATGACAAAGCCTTACCGATCCTGGTTGTTACATCTCGGTCTGTTCCTCCCTGTCGGTCAACCATGCTTCCTAGATAGACTAATGACTCTACCTCCTTGATGGGCTCTCTGCTGACTGTGACTGGAGTGTTGGTGGTGGTGTTGATCTTCATCAGCTCCGTCTTCTTTCTGTTGATGTTGAGCCCTGTACCAGCTGATGTTGTCTCCAGGCGGGTGGTCTTGTCCTGCATCTGTCTGTGGTTGTGTGACAGTAGGGCCAAGTCGTCAGAGAAGTCGAGGTTGTCCAGCTGTGTCCAAAGCGTCCACTGTATGCTGTTGTTCCTACCTGTCATGGTGGTCTTCACGATCCAGTTGATGACCAGGAGGAAAAGGAACAGTGACAGTAGACACCCCTGACGGACTCCGGTCTTCGCCTCGGAAACTCTCAGACAACTGACTGCCGTGGGCAATTCTGCAGCTCATGTCCTGGTAGGTGCAATTAATGAGGGATATGATCTTCTTTTGGACTCTGTAGTGCCTCAGCAGCTTCCACAACATTTCTCTGTCCATGCTGTTGAATGCCTTCTAGTAGTCTATGAAGTTGATGTAGATGGGGGAGTTCCACTCCAGCCACTGCTCTACAATAATGCGCAGGCTGGCGATCTGGTCCACACAGGATCTGTTCTTGCAGAAGCCCGCCTGCTGGTCTCGGAGCTGACTCTTTCGTCCTTTCCAGTAGAACTCTGTTGAGAACTTTGCCTGGCACTGACAGGAGCATGATCCCTCGATAGTTGCTGCAGTTCCTGAGGTCGCCTTTCTTCGGCAGCTTGACGATAATGCCTTCCTTCCACTGGGCTGGTACCTCCTCTTCTTCCCAGATCTTGCTGAAGAGGCTGTGCAGCATGTCGACCGCTGTCTCCATGTTTGCTTTGATGGCTTCTGCTGGTACCTCGTCCAGCCCTGCTGCCTTCCCGTTCTTGAGTGCATTGATGGCCTTTCTGATCTCAGCCTTGGAGGGCTTATCGCAGCTGATGGGTAGTTCTTTCTCCGCGGGCGGGATGGCAGTTTTGTAGCTCCCTGAAGTGTTCCGCCCACCGTTTCAGCTGGTCCTCTGTTGTCACCAGTGGGTTTCTGTTCTTGTCTCTCACTGGCCTGTCTGTCAGTTGGAACTTGCCTGACAGCTTCTTAGTCATCATGTACAGGTCCTTCAGGTTTCCTTGTCCGGCTGCTGTCTCAGCTTGGCTGGCAAGGTTGTTGATGTAGCCTCTCTTTTCCCTTTTCATGCTCCTCTTTACCTCTATGTCTGCTGCTGTATACTCAGCCTGGGCTCTAGTCTTTGCTGCTCTCGTTTGGCTTGTGTTCAGCGTGGTCTTCTTCGCTTTCCTTGCCTCGAGCTTGCGGATGGTGGCAGCAGAGATCCAATCCTTGTACTGGGTCTTCTTCTTGCCAAGGACTTCCTCACATGTGTCGTGCCAGATCTTGCGGTGTTCGCGGTGTGTCTCTATGTCAGTCCCGGGGTCTATCAGGTCTTGTAGCAGCTGGTATCTGTTGGAAAGGCTGGTCTTGAATGCTGCCTGCATGTCTTTGTTCCTGAGCAGTCAGACATTGTACTTCATCTGTGTGTTGTTGGTGTTGGTGAATCTCTTCAGTCGGAATCTCACTGCTCACAGGAGAACATGGTGGTCTGATGACATGTCCACACCTCTCATCACACGCTGTCTCTCCATGATCTCCTGAACTTGTGGCTGATGCAGATGTGGTCAATCTGGTTCTTGGTAACATGGTCTGGCGATCTCCATGTGGCTTGTGGATGCGCTTGTGCGGGAAGATGCTTCCTCCAATCACCAGCTGGTTGAGGGTGCACAGGTCTGCAAAACGCTTGCCATTCTTATTCATCTGGCCCAGTCTGTGAGTCCCCATGGAGTCCTGGTAGCCAGTGTTGTCCGAGCCGATCTTAGGGTTAAAATCTCCCATGAGGACGGTCATGTCTTTGGCTCCTCCTTTGTTGGTCTCTCTCTAGAGTTGCTGGTAGAAGTTGTGTTTCTTCTCCTCATCCACATCATTGGTGGGAGCATAGCACTGAATGATGTTCAGCCTCATGTCTTTCTTCTTGGTGAAGAACTTGGCTGTGATGATGTGGGAGTTGACAGGTTCTCAGCCAATGAGAGCGAGACCTTTCCCTCTAATAGTAAAGTTTTTTGAAAAGTGTTGAAACTGTTTGCAGCCTCCTTAAACTGTGCATGTTTCCTAGGCCTGGAAAGACATTTGAAGGATGCAGAAGAGAGAAAAGACAAAGAAGAAGCAGAGTATTTGCACAATATGGTTAGTATTAAATGATGGAGCAATTTCATAGTTTTTGTTTAACCCATTCACTCCTCAGGGACCCCAGGATGCCCCCAGTTGACAAGTAAAATCGTCTGGCATTAGACAGAGTAAAATCTGTTCATTCTCACTCCCAGGGGACAATGGGTCAAAACACCATACTTACAGTTTTCTTATTTTATTGTAGAAATCATTCAGAAGAGAAGCCCAGGAAACTATGGCGTGCAGGAAGGCTGAAAGATTGAAAGTAAGTTAACAGAAAGTGCATTGCAAATGCAGTGGTACAGCGGTAAGGATACTGGACTTGAGGTCTCAATGTTTGAGACCCAGAGCAAAGTGAGAGCTCTGACAAAGAGCTAAAGCTCAAAATGTCAGCTTTCAAATTTTTCCTAATAGTATGGAGATTTGGAGGTCAATTTACAATATCAAGCCAGCTGATATTAACCCATTTCTGTGAAACAATATGATGGGCTAGCGTAATAATGATCAAATGAGCACTCACAGATAGTTTTTGGAAAAGAGCATGTTTTCATTTTCATTTTATAATTGTCAAGAGAAATGTACTAGTTGTAAAGTGAGAAACACTCACTATTCCTAGAAGCTTAAAATCACCTAGTCAATCTAGTATTGCATGTACCTATGAAAACAAAGAGTGTGAGTACCCCACAAGATTTTCATATCATGACTATAATAGTGTTTTTATTATTACATCATGTGGCCTGCATAAAATTGTGGCACAGAGAAATGTGCAATAATATTTAACACTGGTATGTTCCGAGACTGGCAAATTCAATGAAAATTTTGTTTATAATTATGTTTCAGTTGCCATAAAAATTGCATGGTTTTCCTTGGGGTCATGGTTGACAGAAACTTCCTCAATACCAAAGCAAAGACCTGTGCAATTAAAAGAAAAAGGATGCAGTTGTGTAAATCTGTGATGAAACCTTGTTTAAAGATGTCTGATCAATTTAAATTAACAGAAAGAAGAATTATCACGATGTACACACAGCGCCCTTATTCCTGATTTCTCGTAAGTAAAATTACAGATACTGTAGACATGTTTCTGAGATTTTCATAATTCTGAGGAATCTCACCTTAGAGCGCAAAAATGCCAAACTGAGTTTTGGCTTCCATCAGTCAAATTTCTTAACATAGCCGGGAAGTTTGACTCCACCTTCGGAAAGTGAATTGGAGTTTTTGTTTAGTTCATAGCTTGGATACCATTATGATATGTTTTTCGAAATTCTTCAGTAAAGAGATTCATACAGATTCTACTGCTTTCCATTGGTGTCAAGTTAGAATGTACGAATGTACCGTGGAAACCAAAGATGCAGATTGGTGGGTCATGCATAAATATTATAGATTTCATCATCTGTGGTTGGCGTTGGAAGTTTGATTGATGGAAGCCAAAATGCAGTTTGGCTGTTCAGGCGGTTGAACATGAATTGCGCAGAATTATGAAAAATCACAGTAAGTAATTTTTGTGGCATATACATTCCCTCTCAAAGATACTTTTTAAAAATAGAATTGGGACACAAGTTTGCAACAACATGTAGGCTTTTATAATATTATTAATGCATTCTTTTGATTTAGACAATCAAGTGAAGAGGATGATGAAGCAATTGAAGCCATGGCTGAACTTGATAGATTTGATGAGATCCTGAAGCAGAAAGAAACACTTTGACCTTAACAGTGTTTACGGCAAATTTTTTAAAAATCTTTTGTGTGCCAAAAATGTATTGATTCTTGTTTAACATAAGGCTACATGTAGCCTTTACTTTGTCAGACATAAAGTTGATAATGTCTCATAAAGGCCTACAGAATAATAGGCCTGGGCTAAATTACATTTTATTACACTTATAAATCAAATCAAAAGGTTACTAGCTATGCTTCACGTATGTCCAGCAATGCAAGTACTTGGATGCGAGCCTAATTTTGATATCCAACAGAAATTGTCCCTTTAAGTCATAGCATTTAGTACCTATTTTTAGCTATAAGGTTACTGGAAAAAATTACCGTAGCATTATTTTTAGGTCGGGTTAAGTGCAGTAATTTATCCTTACTTGAGGAGCAGTATTTGCGGAACACTGCGTGACGTTTTAAATTGTCTGTATTCTGAGACATGACTGATGTTAAAGTTGGGGAAAAGAGCAAGGGGACACTTTGCGACACTTATTGAAATCAACAAGCATCTAATTACTTGCATTTCTGAGCATAATTGGTTTATGTACAGTGAGAGACTATGAAAATTAAAAGACATACCTAATTTTGGAGCAGAAGTCACATTTTCTCTATTAATTGTTCCTAGTATTACTTAATTTTTTGCCATTTGGGGATCTTGTTCCCTGTCTACATTAATTTTGCAAAACTGGAGCAAATTCACATCAAAGCTGGTAAATTGAATGATCCACAACTTCACAAGTGACACACCTGATCCTGACGTCCATACTCTTTTTTTAAATTAAGGGTCGCCTTGACAATGTACCAGGTGTATCATGACAACTTATCTATCCACCTCTCAACCCTTCTTGGATTTAGAGTCAATTGTAATAATAATAATAATAATAATAATAATAATAATAATAATAATAATAATAATAATAATAATAATAATAATAATAATAATAATAATAATAATTATTATTTATGGAAAATGAAAACAATGGTAATTCCTCTTGTAATCGTAACATTTGGAACAGTTCCAAAGGATTTAAAGAAGAGACTAGAGAATATTGGTATAGACCAAGATAGACTAGCTTCAGAAAAGTGTTATTCTGAACACGGCAAGGATTCTTAGGAAGGTCCTAGAAGTTTGAGGAGACTTGTTGTCACCAAGCTTCCTGGAGTACGGAAGTTCCATTGGAAATCCAATGTGCAAAAACAAGATAATAATAATAATAATAATAATAATAATAATAATAATAATAATAATAATAATAATAATAATAATAATAATAATAATAATAATAATAATAATAATTGTAATTTGAGATGTCCAAATGACTTTTCTCATGTACCGCTCAATAGTAGTCATGATAGGAATAGTGTTAGGTACTGCAGGAGTCCGATTGTGTGGAATTCCCTAAAGTCATCAGGGATGCTACTCTGCCGCAGTGTTTTAAAGCAAAACTGAAACAAAAGCCAAGACATCTCAATGATATTCAGTTTGAGGAAGCAGTCTCTTTAATTATATCGAAAAACCCTGATTTTATGTATTTTTAATTTGTCTTTTAATCAGATCGAAATACCCAGGTTCTCTTTCTTTTTCTTTAATTAGGCCAGATATTTTATGTGGCAGATCCACACCAGCTTTGAGTTGTCTCAATCTGACCTGCCTTATCAAAAAATATGCAACTGTGACTTGACCCTGAGAAAGGGCAATTGCAGAAAAAAGGATCTTTGCCCTCTTGATGGTGAATGTCTCACAAGTAACGTCATCCATGAAACCACTGTCACAACAACATTCGGACTGATGAACATTTACATCAGCATGACAGAAAACAATTTCAAAACAAGATACAACAACCACAAACTCTCTTTCAATGACAGAAACACTCACAAGCCATTGTTCTTTCAAAACACATCTGGGAATTAAAGCACAGTAACACAAGCTACAATCTCAAATCGTGCACTGCAGGTACAAAACACAGGTCTCTTCCTTAGGTCTCTGTTTTACCAATACAGAAACAAACCTAAACGTTCATTAAAGCTAACCTTATGCCTAAAAACTATTGTTTAGGTCATTAAAATAAGCCTAAGGTCAGTTTAATGAATGTTTAGGTTTGTTTCTTTATTGGTAAAACAGAGACCTGGGAACGAGACCTGTACCCTGAGACCTGTGTTTTGTACCTGGTAAAGGTAAAGGTACACCTTATTTATTGTCGGAAGTTCCTTTACTCTCTAGAGAGTGTTCTCCTAGGAAGCCGACAAGCCAACCTTATGCCTAATGGTACCTGCCGAACCTGCCGAATGGTGCATCACCAAGAAGGCAAATGCTTTTAGGGGTTACCCTTCCTGTTGCAACATATGCTTATCTGAGAAACACTGCATTTTGTCCACCCATGGGGCTTCTCTGCGAAACAAGAGATCTGAAGTGAAAATGTCGTCCTCGCTACCAATCTCAGAAATTGCTGTTCCATTACCAACCTTAATTTAAATTTTGAATTTTACTCTTAAAGCTGAGTGCTGCTTGCACAGCAATTTTAGTCTGATAATCGCTTAGTTGTGAAACTTGTGTAACAACTCTCCATCTTTAAACTTAAAATTATATATGTTGCTCTGCGTAATTTTGCATAGAGCACTCCCAGGACAAGTGAAACAATCTCAATAACTTCATTTAACTATGTATGTAGGTAGTTTTTAATACCAGAGTAATTATTTGAATATACAAATCATTCGTTTGGTTTTGGAGACAACATTTTTGAGAACTTTTTTCAAGCCTGGGCATGTTTTGAGCCTTTTTTCTCAAAATATGCATGTGAAATAAAGATTGTTGTTGTTATGGTTAACCCATTGCCTCCTTGGAGTGAGACTTTATAGATTTTACTTTCAAACTCCAGACGTCGCTGTTACTCGTCAATGAGGGCAGCTTTAGGAGTCAATGGGTAAAAACGGGGTCACCTCGCAGCTCTTACAAGGTCTCACCTGATTGGAGACCACCCTAACCCTTAACAAAAGAACAAATAACAGAAACAATGAACCCTAGGCCTAAAACAAAAGGGTTAGGTTTTAGGCCTAGGGTCCATTGTTTCTGTTATTTGTTCTTTTGTTAAGGGTTAGGGTGGTCTCCAATCAGGTGAGACCTTGTAAGAGCTGCGAGGCTACCGTAAAAACGTCTGTATCCACTCAAAAGTTTGTGTAATTACATGAAGGTTTTGCCGCCATTCTGTTCGTTGTCATGGTATCACAAGAGTCACGTGAGTTGATCTTGGTAGCCATCAGCCATCACAGAGGTCGAAAACGTTGAGGTTCTTCCTCGTTTTCGAAAACTTTTTTTGCGGTAACTAGTACTGTTACCTTAATTTGTTGTTTCAAGGATGTCATACGATGTCTCTTACGTCAAGGCTAGGAAAAAGTAAGTAGAAGTTTCTGGAGTGAAATTTGACTACCTTACCCGGTTGATGCAGTAGTGTAGCAGCTCTCGTAAGCTGCTATTGTTTGATGAATTGGCTTGTCTGCTGCACGTATAGCTCTTCCGACACAGTCTGAGGGAGAAAATGTACTTGTTTTTTTGAGGAGCGTAACATTTCGCCTCCTAAGTTGACAGCGAGTTGTTTAGTTATGGTTATGAGCTTTTAAAAAATTCGTTTTCAAGATCAATTTAATTTAATTTCCAATGTTTTTTTCTAATTTGTCCTGTAAGTCAGGTAATCCGTTAACAAAATTTTAGTTTCTAAAGAAATCTTTCACGGTGGTTATTCGACCTTTATCAACTCGTTTGATAAAATAAATTTAGGTAATCCGTTAAGCTTACTGTCTCGATCTATTTAAAAAGAATTATCAATTTAACTAGTAGGGTTAGTATTAGCCCTAACCCTAACCCTAACCCTAAAGTCATTTATAGATTAGGTCACTAAGGCAAAGAACTGTAAAATGGCCTATTGACAGGTTTGAAATGCTGGGTTCGTGCTGGATTTTGTATATAAAATTCCAGGAGTATTCAAAAGGAGTTTTCAAGAACAAGAAATTATGTTTTCAAGGAATGTTACGGTTAGGGTTAGGGTTAGGGTTCTTTTATCATGTAAACAGGCCGAAATTGGGGCGTCTCAATAACACCGAATTACACCAAAAAACATTTTTATTTCTGTGGTAAGCAACTTTACATTGTAATACTGTAATCCATTTTGGAAAGTGAAATTTTGAGGTGGAAAGTAAATTTTGAAACCTCTCCAAAATGAAAAGTGATGTCAGAAATTAGCGTTGAGCCCTGTATTGTGTTGTTATAATTCTAAGTAGTCAACATTAACATTAAGAAAGCTCAAAGGTTTGTATCAAAGCAGGGTCACAGGCACCCGCGCTTGGGCGTTACTAAACACAGGAACGGAACGGAATATACAGGAATAAACCGGAAATTATATGCCGGAATGAGGCGGAATGACGCTGGAATGAGACGGAATGAACAAGAATTGTACCGGAATATACCGAAACGAGCCAGAATGACACCTGAATGAGGCGGAATGACCACAAATAAAGCGGAATATACCGGAATAAACCAGAATATGCCGGAACATGGTGGAATAACTCTGGAATAGAACCTAATGACACCGGAATGAGACAGAATAAACAAGAATGGTACAGGAATATCCCGGAACGAGGCGGAATGACAACAGAATAAGGCAGAATAAACCAGAAGGACACCAGAATCAAGCTAATTAGCGTGGACCGGAATGACGAGGAACAAAAAATAATTTTTATCATTCTAGACTGTGAATGAATAAGTGTTGCAGAATAGAGAGAAAAAAAACCAGTTTATTTTCAGGCTTGGAACGAGCCACGATATGTTCTCACAGTTCTTCATGTAAATATATTATCAACGATCGATCCTTTTTCTGTGCTTCTGACTTCTTTCTTCAAAGAAAGAAACACTGCGTTCAGGTTCAATGGCATTATTGCCAAAAATCGGGAAGAGAAAAAGAGTCTTCCAGCCGTTCGCCCGAATCTATTTCTGTATATCTCCAATTCACGTGTGGGTCGTGAGAAGCAGGCAAGCAGCAACGGCAATGGGCCATTTCTGAGTTGTTGTTTGTCTCGGTTTCGAAGTGAGTCTTGGTGCTCAACTATTATAATGGAAAGGAGTTTGATTTGCATAAGAATACGCAACTCATTTTCATTTGAAAATTGGTTGTGCACCAAGACTCGCTTTGAAACTGAGGCATGCAGCAACTCGGAAATAGGCTATTAGTTTGTGGTTCCCTGAACTTGATTGTGATTGGTCAAATTATATACAATTGACCGGTCAGAATGAAGTAAAAATGTTCACGAGTTTTCTGACTCGCACAGTGAAAGCCGCCTCCGAGATCCATTGACAAAAACAATTAGAATAACATTCTGTTTCTCTTACTACTGTATTTGTTCACGAAAAAAATGTTACTTCCACAACAAATAATTATTCATTTGGCAACTGATATATCTGTCGAATTTTTCTCGTGATCAAAGTGTTCCAAATATTACAAAAGGCAAATACACATGCAATTCCCTTAGGGAATCACGTGACACAACAAAAGCTGACTGAAACAACCGAAAATTGGTCGACGCTAACTAAAATACAAAATTTTGGCATTTTCAGGTTCATTCCTGTATATTCAGCTTTATTTGGGTGTCATTCCGCCTCGTTCCGTTGTCATTCCGGCTCGTTCCGGTATGTTCCGGTACCATTCTTGTTCATTTCACTTCATTCCGGCATTATTCCGCCTCATTCCGGCATATTCTGGTATATTCCGTTCCGTTCATATCATCATATCATATCATATATCTTTATTTACCCTCGGATTTTTTAGAATAGCTCCGTTCCGTTCCTGTGTTTAGTAACGCCCCCCCACGCTTCCATTCTTAGGCCAGGTAACTAATAGCTACAACTGTAAAATTATCTATTCACTCTTTTCAGCATCTTATAATTAAGGCTGTGCTCTAACGGCGCCCGGTCGCCTGAGGCGACTAACATTTGGCTTCGGGCAAGTGAGAAAAATTACCCGGTCGCCCGGCCGGGCACTCTGGCTTATTGTATTTCTAGCAGATAAGGTGGCTAAGAATTTTAATATGCTGGTGGTTACAGTTCATGAAACCTCTCAGAAAATGTTTTTTCTTTGTACGAAAGAATCAGTTCAAAGGGCGTTCCACATGATTTCACATGTAACGTAATCCGTGACTTTGCGCGAGACGGCCGGCAGCCGCACGAATTTCGATTATTTCTCAAAAAATAGCATTAAATTTGGAACGTGGAGTTTGGCATTTCTTGGTTATAGTTTTGAAAAAGAGTTGTTACTTCTGCTCTGACAGCGGTAAAGTGCGGCCGGCGAAGCGGTGCAATTCACTTTTGTATGAACCTGGGAATCGCAGTTTATGCAAATTTAGTATTTTGACAATTTTTCGCCGCTGCGCCTGCTTGGCTAAAATGTATTTAGGTTATGGTTGTTTTTCCCCTAAAAAAGGAAAAGATATCATGTTATTTGTTGTTGTTTTAGAAACAGAGTAAACCTGCGTTGTCTTTGATGTCATGACAAATCATTGCATACCCTAAACAAATAACGCTGTGATTGGCGCTTCGACCGAATCCACAAAAAGCTCATTCCACTAAACATTTTACTGATAATATAAGGAAAAAATACTTTAGTTCTGTCCTGTAGCGATGATTTTCGTCCAGATCAAAATGACTTGCTCAAAAAAAAAAAGATAGCTTCTGGGCTGCGGTGGTTTCATTGTTTCATGCCAGTTTTCACAAAAGCTTCACGGGAATCAAGCGGCATTGATTCACGTTTTGAAAATTTATTTTCAACCCAACTAACCAGTAAAAATGTTTACCCAAACGTCTTTACATAAACCTGCCGCAATCTTTACTTTTTCACTTTTAAACCTGAAAAACATCGGTGGCATTGCCACTTTTCTCGTCTTTGTCAAGTATGGCGTGAAAAATTTAGCGGGTTGCAGGTTTTTCTTGCACTAGCAAGTTCGACGATCACCAATACAATACAATACATACTTAATTGACCGCTCCCCATAGGGGCTTTTCCGGGCCAATGAAACAATCAACGAAACAACAGAACACAACAACAACAACTGCTAAGAACCCAACTGACCGGAGGCAAACCAGTTGGCTATTTACAAGTGCAGCTGGGAAGTTGAACCAGGGACTACCAGGAACAAATTCATTGAGTGGTCAGAGCGGGTCTTGAACCCGGGATCTCCGGATCTCAAGGCAAGTGCCCTAACCACTGGGCCACACTGCCAGAGCAGTAGCAGCATTGTTTTGTTGAGGGAGAGATGGATGAAGATCTTGCTGCGTTGTTGATCTCAGATAATTAATTAAAGATTTAATTAATTAATTCGGGCGACCAACTTGGAGGGCTGGGCACCCCAGCTGAAATGCTTGTTATAATGCAATATGTTTTCAGATATGTACAGAGTGCGTCATTGTGTCCTGGGGTGCACTTGCTAAATTTTTTTGGATGCACAGATCGTATAGAACAAAGGGTCCAATTGGATGCAGAAAAAAAAAGCGAATGTTTATTCAAATTACAAACGCCAGGAAAAACACCCGAACCCCCACCCACCCATAGGATGTAGCTCTTTACAACCTCTAAATTCATTGTGGAAAAACATGTGAATGGTATATTTCACAACAAAATGTAACATTTCCATTTCTCTCTATGGAAGAATGATCGAGTTCCTTAATTGCAAGGTAAGCTGTTATTTTGGGATTTTTGTAGTCTAATGATTTCATTTTGTCAACGATTATGTCTGGCTTGAGGAGTTAAGTTCTTGTGTTTGAATTCCCATGTGTTGCATTATCATGGTTCTTCTTTTGGTGAGACAATTGGTGGCACTTTTGATCTTCCAATGATAATTTAACATCTCAGTTGAACTTCCATTTGTAGCATGCTTTCCAAGCGAATTTCAAGCATTGCTTTTGTATCATGAAGGAAATGACAGAGAACCCAGAGGTTTCCTTCGTCTGAGCATTTGTATGGGTATTCAGCTGGGTTCATGATCACGTCTAAATATACGCTGATGATTACATAGATTCTGTGTTAGATTAACATTGAAGCAAAGAGCCACTTGAGGTCTTGCAGTGGCCAGCCAGGAGGAAGATGAGGAGAATCTCCTCCAGCATCCCTTTTAAACACGAAGATGCACTATAAAAGGTGTGATGCCTTAGGCACATGCAAATGATTTATCAATCAACTGTGGATGCAATGAAGCTCTTTGATAATAGCCCGTTATGGCAATGCATCCGTAATATGTCATAAAAATAAATTAATGTTATCTGTAATTCAGTCCCTTTTTCTCGTGCTTGAAATATCTTTTAGATCTTCTGACTCTGTGTTGCTGTTTGTAGATGACCATCTTGGATAATTAATCAGTGGTTCTTGGATGAATTCAGTGCATGTCAAGTGACCCCTTTTATTGTGCGCCTTTGTGTTTAAGTGTGTTGCTGAGTACACAAAGTCGACAGTTAGCAATACGCTGTAAGAATCACAGAATTTAATCACAATTATTATTGTCACATGAACTATCAGGCCATTACTACCACTCCTTGGTGAAACTGAAATGAACTTCCTTTAATTTCAGGGCTGCAAGACAGCTTAGAAACAGCAGCGCACAACAATTAGAGATTGAAACAAAGAAAATGGAAGAGAGGATACGTGCTTTGAAGGAACAAATGGTTAAGGAAAAAGAGGAGAGGGAGTATGTTTGTTAGTTATTTTAAAATTATTATTATGTGAATCCAGCTTAATGTACAGCATGATTTCCCAAAAAGAGGGTAACCATGTGACATGGCTTGCTTCCGTTGGTTTCTATGATTTGGCTTAGTTTTGGTTAGCATGATTGGGTCACTGTGTGATGCCAGCAGTTGGTTCAGCCATCCTCCATTCTTTCCCCCTCACCATCAGGGTCCTAAGGCCCTTTGTATAATAATCTTAGTCCCATACCACCATACAGGGTGTCGAAAAAACATATTGACTGAAGACTTCAAGAAGTTATCATCTTTGGCTTGTACAAAACTCCTCTTTTTTATCTTGCCTAGTTAAATCAGCAAAGTCATAAAAATATTTAATTAAAAAATAACAAAGAAACTGTCCATAATTAATTAAGTAAAGTACAATTGCCCGGGTGAGTGTACATCTAGTCCTGAGAAGGACTGTTTGAGATGACATTGACTGACGTTTCGACAACCGGAGCGGAAGTCATCTTCAGAGTCAACTGTTACATGATGGAATAAATAATAACTCTAAGTCTATGAGCTAGCAGAGTTTTCATATCAATGTAAACTTCCTTTGTGCAATAATATTATTATTGTATTTAAATCATGTATAGGGTGTCTCAAAAGTTTGTGCCCTTTTTTGAACTGTCTGGTCTACGAAGCCTTGCAAGTTAATAACTCGTGTTTAAACTTTTTCCATAGGCAATTTCAGTAGCCTGCATGCCCCCCTTTCAAGGTGCAGGGGGTGTCTTTTTCTCCATGCGTGGTGACTAGCCATGTTTTCAGCTCTCCCATTGTGAAATGCTGTACTGTTCTTCCGTCTGGTCAAACACTACAGCGCAGAATATCAACAAAATACAGTCGATTCAAAACTTTGCATGCAAGATCATCACGAACTCAAAGAAATCCGACCATGTGACACCATTGCTACGTCATCTGAACTGGCTCCCTGTTCGAGAACAATTACAATATAGAGACTCAATCTTAGCATTCAAATGCATAAATGGTATAGCTGCACAATATCTCACTAGCAAATTCAAAAAGCGTTCAAAAATCCACACCCGTAACACACGGAACGCAAACACTATACAAATACCACTCTTTAGAACAGCAGCAGGTCAACGTACCTTTGCTTATAGAGGCGCAAAAATTTGGAACAACCTGAACGCTGATGTCAGAGAAAACACAAACCTTCGTATCTTCAAAAAGACTTTGAAAAGCCAATTGTTGAACTCGTTTCTTAAGGACTCCAACATATCGTAGGGACTTTTATACCATTATTATAAAATTCATCATAATTTTAATATCAGTCATTTTATTTTATATCAGTCATTTTATCAAACATTTTTGTAAATAGTATCTGAAAAACCATGATGGAAGATCCTATTAAAGTATTATTATTATTATTATTATATATATATTATTATATATTATTATTATATATATTATATATTATTATATGTATATTATATTATTATTTAAGGGCGGTGCCACGCATGGGACTTTACGTCCCATTCGCGCCTTCCCTTTTGGGTGCAGTTTTTTTTTGTTTTTTGCTTTTTTTCTTAGTTTAATTTTCTGCTTTTTATTTATTATGTACTTTTGTCTTGTTTAAATATTTATGTGATATGCCCAATAAAATCGTTTAAAAAAAAAAAAAAATTATGACCGCATCCCGGTGTGTATCGTGCAACCTCATAGTTAATGCTCCAGAGATTTTCTACTGGATTAAGGTGTGGCAAATTAGCTGGCCACTCTTTTTTTTTTGTAAAATTGGGTATGTTTCTCTGGCACCATGTGTGAGTAGCCTTGGCTGTGTGAGCGCTAGTGCTCCATCTTAGTTTGTAAAAGGTCATTCTCCTGAAGGAGAACCCTGAGGTTCTTCTGAAGTAGATCTGCGGCTTAATAAAGGCTTGACTTCCTGTATAATTATATTGTTCATGTAATAGCTATATGGTAATGTTTCCCCTTGCAGAACAAAGTGATTAGGTTTGTTTGGTAGTGGCCTGTCATTCCACCTTAAATGGTCCATTTTGCACTTTTCTTTACCTGGTAAGCTGGTGGGACGTGGCTCTCTTGAGAACCCCAAAACCACATCATCATCATCTGTAAAAAGAAAAATTAATCCTCCCATTCTTCTGCTGTCATAGTTGTAATTGTGAGCAAATTGCAAGCAAGCTTTGTGTTGTTTATCAGTCAAGAGTGGTTTCTTTTGACGTCTGAGAGGTTTCCATCCTTTTTTTGCTCAAAAGCTGTTTGGCAATCTTTCTAGTGGAGTTAAATTGTTTGTACTTTTTTTTTTGATAAGTGTTTGTGCGTTTCTGCTCGCAACAGCTGGTCTTCCCATTCACAAGATATCGGGACCTAAGCGATCTGTTAAG
>OX421454.1:170000-172500 GCA_949126865.1 Montipora capitata | reverse complement strand
GTCCAGCTCATTGCCGAAAAATGCGTGGAAACTGCTTACGAACTTTTATCTTGCAAACGAAACGGCGCGTTTTCTTCAATGTTCGGTAAAATAAGCATTTCAAAATAGTCAATATCTTTGGCTTTTATGTGTGTTAGGATGGTAAGCAGCTGCTTTATCACTAATATCAGGCATTTCTTCTGTTTTATGCGGAAAATATCGTGATTATGCGGAAGATGCATGGAATTATGCGGATCTGCATTGCCGCATCCTGTCAGATGCCATGCAGAGCTTGAAAAGTTGTTAAATTGAACTTAAAAATAATTCTAAATTTAACAGGCAACCAATGAAGCTCTATCATTACAGGGGTGATGTGCGCATAGTGCGGCGTGTTGGTCAGTAACCTGGCGGCTACATTTTGTACACATTGCAACTTATGAATATGTATACTTGGCAGACCATATAGTATCGAGTTGCAATAGTCAATGCGACGTATGACCAAAGCTTGTACTAAAGTCTTTGCAGCTTCAAAAGGGAGGTATTTTCTTATACGCCTAATGATGTAGAATGAAGAGAAAGCTAACTGACACGTCTTGTTTATATGGCTGTGAAAATGGAAGTTAGAGTCAAACCAACCACCTAAATTCCTAACTTCAGTAACTGATGGTACGGGCGTGTCACCAACTAAAAGACTATCAGTTCGGACTTTACTAAGATACCGGTAATTTGTTCTTCAAAATATGGCTTCAAGAATGCAAAAATAAGTAAGATATAGGCTTCTAGAAAAAAGGGCATAAACTTTAAAACACCCTCAGCTGTAATTTTTAGGAATAATCTTATTTCAAATAATTATTTCTTTGTCGGTGCAATTTATCTTTTTACTTGACCAATGAAATAGTTACTATATATCAGTTTAGTATATCGGTTTAGTATTCGATGAAAATGTAATATAAAATTATCAGTACCTTAAAATAGTGTTTTCATTTGATGTCACGGTGGCCATGTTGGTGTACTCAACTAATTCTCTAGGAATTGAGCTCTGTTATCATGCAAGTGTTTTCTGTTTCAGTGGAAAAACAAGGTTACTGATCACATGAGTGAAAACGCTCTATATACATGCTTGATGTACAGTGTAACTCAATATTTACACACTGTAGTATTGTTGGTTTGGATTCCCCCAAAAAAGTACTGTAGGCACTCTTCTGGGGTAAGCCAGATACATTAATAAAGTTGATGATCAATGGAAAGGAGAACATTAAGAATTTTTGTTGAAAAGGTCTTTAGGGTTTATTGTTAACTAAGCGTGGGGTTGGATTTGGATATGAAGATTGCTTGCAGTTCTGTTGAGGAAGAGAGGAGGAAATGGCCTCAGTGTTCACATGGCTTAGACCAGTCATATTAGAGGTTTATTTGTGCTTTCCAGGATATTGTTTATTTCTGGCTTGTGATCTAAATGTTGGTGTTTTTGTTGAAACTTGAACTTTATAGGAAATTAGGTGGAACAAGATGGATGTCTGGAAAAGCTGGTCCATTGAACAGCCATGCCCAGAATGTCCTTAAGAAGAAAAGTTCAAAAGATGACAAAGTAAGTCTCAGTACCTTATTTTGTCCCAACCTTTTCTCCACATAACATTTTTGTCTCAAAGAAGTTTGTGGTTACCAGATTTAATCATATTCTTTTTGCTCATTTCCAGACTCATAAAAACCTGAAAATTCTTGGTGATGAGCCTTTGCGTGAGTATTTTGAGCATTGAACTGTGTCCTAGGTTCAATTCCCCAGTTTCTTATTTAGAAAAAACATTCCTAATTTGAGATTAAGTGAACGAAAAACCAAACAAAACAAGAGAATATTGACTTGGTAGTTTGTGCCACTACTGTGAAGATATACAACTACTTACTCATAGACATTCACAAGATAAATGAATGGGGGTGTTTTGTTCTACAGTATTTAAGCAAAGAGTTGATGAGTTTATATTATAGCAAAAAAGGATGGTAAAATCATTTCCCAGTATTAATCCATTGACTCCAAAACTGCCCCTGTTGATGAATGACATAGTACATAATGTGTCTTTTAATTTTACATCCTTGTTTTATTTCTTTATTTTGTAGCATTTTTTATTGTGTAGTCTTATTTTGTGTAGCTTATTAAATTTTTATGTTCAATTGTGGGTAAAGAAATTTTTTACTTTTAGCAAATGAGGTTTACAAGTACATTTTAGGGTAGTTTGGGGTTGAGGGAGATTGTTATAATTGTAGCTATGTTTAAAGGTGAAGTTTGAAAAAAATGGCTCAGCTGTGCTGCCAAGTTTTCTTTGAATTCTGACCGCATTTTTTGTTCTTTTGATGATTTTTAATTAATTAAGCAGCCTTTTTTATTTCTCAGAAAATTACATAAAGAAGGCAACCTCAAGAGTTCAACAATCCAATGATATTGTTGCATCAGGATGTGGCCAGTGTGAAAGAGCAAAGGCAACCTTGGTAAGATTTTATTTCCTTCATTGTTTAATAACCATCATGAGTG
>OX421454.1:162500-165000 GCA_949126865.1 Montipora capitata | reverse complement strand
CAGTCGGCCGACTGTTGGCCGACAGTCGGCCGACTGTTGCCCAACTGTCGGCCAACAGTTGGCCAACAGTCGGCCGACTGTCGGCCGACAGTTGACCGACAGTCGGCCGACAGGTTTTTTGGGGAGCTCTTCTTCACAATTACCGATTAGCTAGGCTGTTTTCTAGGTAAGGATCAATGGAAAATGTATAAAAGGTGACTGTTGAAATAAAGAAATAAAGAAAATGAAGTGGTTGTGGTTTCATTTTCCTCCCTGGCCAGTTTTTCTCTTTTTCTCTCTGGGGCTAATGCATAGCTGGAATCAACCGGTCAATAAGCACTGTAACTTACACTCTGATACTGACTTATGTTTGTATAATGTATACCTCCTTGGGTTGGTAAAATGATTGATTGTGATTGTCTTTGTTGCATTATAGTCTAGTGAATCCACAAGACAGCAAGGTGGTTCCCTTTTGGAAGGTTCGTACAATGAAGAAGAAAGTGCACAGTCCTTTGCACAAGCACTTATGCAGTGGAGGAAAAATGGTGGAGGGAACCCAACAGATGGTAGCAAAAGTATGTTTGAGTCAATTTGCCTTGGCATTCTCTCACACTGATGTGACTCACAGAATACGAAGTATATCCTTGCATAAGTCCAATCCTAAGAGCCTTTGCAACAGGAGATGGTTAATTTTTATCACAAAGAGTTTTAAACAAATCTGTTTTATTACAACCCTAACCCTAACCTCTTGGGAGACCCTCATGTTAAATGGGTCTTGAAAACACCCTTACTAGGCCTAACGGTTGATCATAAGCTTACATGAATACCACATGTTTTGGAAACCAAGAAGACCTTTGCAACCAACTTAGATTTATTGAAACCATCCAGGTTCTTACCAACGAAGGTTTCACGCGAATTTTATTTTAAAGTGATTTTACCGTCCGTGTAGTATGGCTTGATACTGTGGGGTGCATGTAGAAATTTTGATTTGTTCTGTGCTATGGAACGTTTACACTGTAGAGCAGCTAGAATTATCTTCGCCTTACCTTTGGATATGGCGTCATGTGACGTGCTGGAGGGCGACCACTGGCCTACTCTGTTTTCAATCTACAAGATGGATATTTTAAAGCTTTCCTATAAAGCGCACAATGAGATCCTGCCAGGATATCTACTCTAAACGTTTCCAACAGCTATGCCTTAAGGGGAGATGATTCACTGCTGGTATCAAGGTCAAAAACTAGATATATGAAGGATTCCCTCGCTTATAGAGGTGCAACACCTGTGGAACACCATTTGTTTAAATGAACCTGGATTCTTACACAGAAACCAGAATGAGCTGTACAATCCATTGAAGACAAAATCCTATTTCAGAGACTTTAAATTTAACGTAGTTTCAGCTTCAGTTGTTCGGTACCGAAATGATGATTTTATTTATATTTGATTGTATTCACTGTAAATATTGTACATATTTGATGTTAGCTGGTGAATAGATTTATTTAAATTTTTGAATTTACACGACCCCACAAGCTTGTCAGCTTTATTATTATCGTGTCAAAATAAAGGTATTCTGTTCTGTTCTGTTCTACATTGCATGATCTTGGGCTGATAAGAGCAGAGCCCTCTCATTTTATCATTCGAACTATGCATGTTCTCCTATTATCTTTATCCTTGTTGCACCTAACTTGAAGATGAAAATAAGGCAAATTAAGTGACGTTGATGTTATTTAGCTAAGAGGGTTAGATGCTGATTTTGTTCCTATTATATATACTATTTCAGACACGACCTGCGAGACAAGTACCACACCTGAACCTCCCAAGCAACAAGAATTCAAAGTAACCTTTGGACCTAACAAGTCTTTAAGCTACCTCGACCGCATGTTATTGAAGAAACACCATGACTCTAAGCTAACTCCTCAGTCAATACATCCAACGGAGTTTGAAAGCGTGATATCGAGACAAAGAGCTCCAAGAGATGACTTGCAAACTGGAACTGAAAACCAACTGGGAACAAACTACAGAGAAATATTCCAAAATTTAGGTGCCCCAAACAAGAAAATGTCTCAATATGGTTCAGAAACGTGCATCAAATCGAAAGGTGTTTTATCGATTGAAGAGGTTAATGGTGATCATGGTTCAAATTGGGAAGAGACAGCTGCCTGTATTATCGAGGAAGATTATACCCTGCCTCATCCCGAGAGTAGATCCTTGTCACGTTCGCCGAAAGTCAGTTTTGAGTGCATGACCTCGTCCGGACATTTTTTGGCTAACAGTGATGCATTGCACTTGGAAGATGTTTCACCACCAGGGCTTAGTAATACAGCGCCTCATCTGACTCTTGCACAAGAAAAACTCAGCGGTAATGTCTTTAAACGTGTGTGGAGTCCTAAACCATGTCATATGGGTCTGTCGAAGTTTTTCATGGCAGGTGTTGTGGACAACAACTCAAGAGGAAGGACGTGTAGCGACAGCGGGGCAGAGTTAGGGCCATCGTCCGTTAACATGGATATTGTTAGGAAGAGTT
>OX421454.1:145000-157500 GCA_949126865.1 Montipora capitata | reverse complement strand
CCAAATAAAGTATTCTTTTGTTTTAATTCTAATAAGCCTCTCTAGCCTCTCTACGACGAGAAATTTTCAAAAGAATATTTGTTTCAAAATGAGGGCAGTAGGTCTAATTAACATAAATACAAAAAAATGTAACAGTGGTCGCCATTTATGAAAGTGGTCTATTGGTCAGGTTCTAACATATTTCAGTCGTTGTAAAGTAGAACGTTAGTTGGTTAAGAACATACCTCTCTAAAATTTTAAACGAAATTTTCTGAGGGAACTTAAATTGGCCGGTATACGTAGTTATTTTATGACGTACGAGATCCTTGTTTAATGATTGGGATAAGATAACCTTTACATTCTTTAGACTATCAGAAAATACGCCTTGTCTAATTGTTAAATTTATAATATGTGTTAGTCGTCTTTAAATAATAATTTGCCTAAAAACCGCATCAGGTACTAAGATCACAAGAACCTACTTTAGAAATAGCTGTCATCACAATGGGTTTGCATTATTATATTTTTTGATTGACCAAGACACAAATCACCCTATTGCTTCAAGGTATCAACCAATTTTAAGAAATCAGCAAATTTAGTAAGAGGTCACCTATAGGGATGGACATCTACATCTACATCTACGTGTTCCAGCACTCGGCAAAGTCCCTTTTTGACTTATGGCTGTTTCTTCAGAGGTGGCCTCATACACCACAAGGCTTTTTTAGAGACATCGATCACTGCCAAGCCAGCCACTTCTGCTGGAGAGAACAGGGCATCCACAACACCGGGGCCTTTATTCCCTATCGTCTCTTCTCGAGTAGTGCGTGGGTTTTTTAACGTCCCACAGGGAACTTATAAACGTAGAATATATTTGTGAGACGGGGCCTACGGTTTATAGACCTTGACAGTATCTTTAATGAGGAGTGGTGTTTCAATGAAGTATGATTTTTCAGCAACAGTAGTGAAGTGAACTTATAAGTCTCTCCAACTCGGGGCTTTTCAGGACTAAGTTACAATGCTTTTTGTGGAGGACTTTGGCCAGACTGCTTGTTACACAGTTTACAATTTATTTAGGAAGTGAAAGATGCCCCCGACCAGATTAGGTCAGACCACAATACCGGGGACAACGTCCCCTTCTCTTTTCGAGAAGTGAATGGGTTTTTTTAACGTCCCATAATATTTGATTTCAACAAGGGGTATGAGACGGGACCTCCGGTTTACAGTCCTTATCCGAGAAGACTTGGAAGTCTAACCATTTGCGGGTGTAATTACCAAGACAGTACTTTATCCTCAGTTGTTTTAACACCCTGAGTGCTGGTCCGGTTGAATCCGTTTTAACCTAGGTTAAATTGGTGATCCTCAGTTTACCTAGGTTGAATATGCATTCTACCTAGATTAAAAAGCTATATCAACTGACCCCCTAGAAAGCTGAAAACACCTATACTTTCCCTCAAACTCTGTCTTACACATCACAACACATCTTTATGTTTCGTATCATTTCACCGGTTTCTGTATTTGTACACCATTCACTCTCAACTTTACACAACATAGAAAAGGAAGAGCTATGTACTATGCACTTACCTGTATTCGAACTCGAACGCTCCAGATCTCTGGCCCTGTGTCTTCATCACTACACTACAACGACAAACATGCTCAACCCAACACAGTTCTGTTCAGGAACATATGTACAACTGCATGTGTTGCCGATAAAATCCGTTCTCAGGTTGAATCCGTTTTTACCTAGATTAAATTGATGATCCTCATTCTACTTTTGACTTATTATACAAAAGTAAATAATGAAAAGAACTGTGTTGGGTTGAGCATGTTCGTCGTTGTAGTGACGGTAGTAGTGAAGACACAGGAATATAGCTCAGGAGGGTCCAAGTTCGATTACCGGTAAGCGCATAGCACAGTTCTTTGTCCCCTTTCTGTGACTGTGCACCCGAGTTGTTTGAGCAGCTGGCTGCCATGCGGGAGGTCGTGAGTTCGACTCCGGGCGTACCAACGCTCAGGGTCTTAAAAGACCGAGGAGAAAGTGCTGTTAAGTATGGCAAGCACAGTATCAGATATTTAGGCCCGCACATATGGGGCAAGATAGGCCAGGAACTACGCAGTAAGACCAGTCTTCAGGGATTCAGGAGAGGGGTGCGTGCTCTCAATGTGCTTAGCTTGCTGGACGGCAAGTGTGGCTGCTGTGCATGCTCCTCTTAGAGTGGTGGGTATGCATAGTGGCTTTTGCTGTGTGGCTGCCTGGTGTATTGGGAGTGTGCTCCCCTATCCTCTATTTAATTCTTCTAATTTAAATTTTCAAGACTTTTAACTTTCTGAATTTTGTATCTATATTTTACTGCTGCTTATATGTTTGTCCTATATTGTCTGTTTGTTTGTCTGTTTATCTGTTTGTCTGTTTTGTCTATCTATTTGTTTTGTCTTTGTTTGTTCCCTGCTTGTCCTACTGTCTGGTTATAAGCGCGATCCAACGGTTCCTTAATCTACCAGGAAAAGAAATAACAGCTAAAAAGGGAACAACTGTTCCTCAGGAACAGCTCAGAAAAGACCAGAAAATGAGCAATAAAAGCGAAGCGCTGCGAAAAGACACCATGTAGAACAAAGGTTCTTCTTGTCGCACAACGAAACGATAAAGCCTTTTGGCAACTCACGAGTAGGAACAAATGCTCTTCAAATAATGACAAAGGATTAATGCGTTATTGGTACAATTTGATTTTAAATCACAGATAAAGGACTAATTTCTTGTGCTCGTGATTCGGAACTTGAAACAATTGGTTCCCCTTTTAGCAATAAAGGACCATTTCGTTCCCACTGTAGTATGAAAGCACGTTCCGATTTGATCGAAAGGAACACAAAAAGAGGAAGAATCTGTTCTCGCTTTTCAAGAGGGGACCGCTCCAGAATCAAGAAAAGCAACGCCTCTGAAAAACAAAATGTGCTCAAACATATCGTTAGTAAAAAAGAAAAAAAAGCCAAAAAGCGACTAAAAGATCACTTTGTAGAATACAATCAAACATTTTGCTGGACGAAATGAAACACTCACTTGGAAAAAAGAAACAAAATTGAAATTTGGGAAATGTGATAGATAGATAGATAGTTGAGTTAGTTTATTGTCAAATACTTGGCAGCCGATTGGCTAAATTGCGTATTTACAGTTTTAACTATATTAAAAACTCATGCTACTAATAATTTATTTCTAAATACATCTATTTAGTAATCATTGATAATATATTTCCCAACACAAAACGAGATTTTAAAACTATGCTACATTATTTTCAGGCATGAGCTCATTAAAAATGGAATTAAATGTCTTATTACATATAGTTTGATTATAATTTAATACTGTGGGAATTCCCGCTCTACTTAGGGCCTCAGAGTACTCAATACATGGCTAATAATGGCTAAGGCTCTCTTCTGTACACGCTCTAGATCATTCTTTAAAACATCGGAAGAGCATAATGAAATACTGGTGCGGCTTAGCTTAGAATTGATCTAATACAGGTAAAATAGAACAATATAAGTTCATGGGCATGGTGACCTCACAGGCTAGCTCGCTTTAACTGTCCCAGAAAGTACAAGCGCTTTGAAGCCTTCTTAATTACTAAGCTGATGTGTTCATTTCAAGTAAGGTCATTTGAAATTGTGAGGTCCAGCAACTTAGCGCTACTGACGCAATCCAAACTTTTCCCATTTACAATTACGGGTCGAGAATTGTCTTTTTTCTAGGAAAAAGAATATGCAGCCTTTTTCACGCAAAAGGTGTTGTATTAAGTTCGAGAAATGAGCAAGAGTTCCGGGTATAAAACTAGAGCATTGCAAGTAGTTAAATCATGCAATCTACAATGCTCGTCACAAATCGTTGAAACAGACACCGTTTGTGTCGAATTTTCCACAAAAATCCTGAGATTTCTACTTCGCACTGTTTTCCCCCATGAAATGTTCCTTCTCCCTCCCCAATGTTGAGCCACGCGTGTTTTGAAGCACTGAGACCACTGTGATACCCAAATCAACATTGGGGAAGGGGAAACAGACACAAGTGTTTCAAGATTTTTGACGAGTATTGTAGGTTCCACCAGGCATCATTATTCGAGGAGAAGGCTAATCCACTGTTCAGAGGGAGATCCCTTCCAGAGCGGGTCTCAGTAGAAAAACTAAGATGATTACGTTAGGCTCCAAATTTCTGGGTTGCCTTACCTAGGCCGGATGCTCCTTAAAATTATATTTCCGAAGCATTTTTTCATTTCTATATCGCAGATAAAACATTTATTTTATTGCCGAAAGCCTTTTAGAGTTAATATTACAATGTGGTGCTTATGTTGTCGGTCAAGTCCGGTGTTAGTTGAACTGAATTCGTTTTTACCTGGTTGACTATGCACTCTATCTAATTTAAAGCAGCTATCAACCCCCCAAAAAGGTTTGAAAACACCTATACCATCCCTCATGATCAAGCATCTCAACACATCCCCAGTACTGACTCGGTTGTGTCTTCAACCCGACACTACAAAGATCAACATGCTCAATCCAACACAGTTCTTTTCCTTATTCACTTTTGTATCGTAAGTCAATTAGTATCCATGTACAATAACCAAAACTAACCTTAACCTGGCTCTAATTTTTCTCGAGGCTTAATTTTGGCTCCAAAATAAGTTTCTTCAATTCATGCGTGCGTATTCAACCTAGATAAAATGAGGATCACCAGTTTAACCTAGGTACAAACGGATTCAACCTGAGAACGGATTTTACCGGCAAAATAAACACGTAATTAACTAGCCGATTGGTTCTCATTTAATTTTCAGGTAAATCAGGCCCTGGAAAAACAAGATCAAGAGGCTGAAATGGAGACTGACACATGGCAGCAACCCATATAAGGTGGGGCCAATTTTAATGCAACAACTTTTGTTAAAAATCCTTTTTGTAAAAGTTCTTTGTGTCTGAATTTTAATCCTCCAGTACCTGGGATTTGAATTCACAATTTAAGTAAGTAAGTAGGTAGGTAAGTAGGACCATTAAGACGGACCTTACAGCAGGGTGTTAAAGGGAAACCTGTGGGCAGGGATTACCATTTTAAAACACAATTTGACCAGATACTTTAGTGTTGTCGTTGTGGTCGCTGCTAGCGTGTGATTATTAATGGTCTTTGCTCATCCTGGAAAGAAGTCAAGCCTGGAGTTCCCCAGGGATTTCTCCTTGGGCCGACTTTGTTTCTTATATATGTAAATGACATGCCCAATGTTACAATTGAAACTACACTGGGTTAGGGTTAGTCGCTCATCACTTTAATCTCCCTAACCACTCCAAAAAACACGTGGCTATCTGCGGCCTTTCCCTAAATCTAGGTACGACGGAAAGCCGCGAGAATCTGGAACAAAAACTCATCTTCCAAATCGGCACTCTTAATCCTCACGGTATTAACGAACGCTTTTCATTTAACTAATATACAGTATTCCTATTTTTCACGTTGCCATGTTACCACCGATAGCGTAGCTCCCACTCTACTATAAAAACTACATGTAACCCATAATTCCTCGATTCGCTCTGACGAAGGGCTAACACTCGACGTCAGCTTTTAGAATCTCTGTACGGTGGCCAATTTACATGATCAACTCCGTTGATAAAACCAAAATTTGTGTATACTACTTCCCCACCGACACCAGTTTCTTTAGAAATTACCCCCTTCATACACTGGCAATGGTTGCGGAGATTCAAAATGCTTCAAATGCATTGAATTAGTTGGACACTTTGACATCATCCATCCTGACTGAAATAACCTTATTAGTTGTTCGATGGCAAATCAGATGCGTTTTCAGTCTTCAAGGTTCGAAAATCTGAGAGTCTCCAGAAAACTTATTAGTCCTGACAGCTCCTATTCACTCGATGGATGGTACCATCCTTAAAGTGGTCACCTCCATGAAAGGTCTGGGTTTAAAAGTTACAAAGGATCTAAAATGGTCTGATCACGTCAGATATGTGACAGCTAAAGCCCACCGCATGATTGGTTTTATCAAGAGAAACTGTCCTGAAATTATCAACAAAAAAGTACTCAAACTGTTTTACACCTCTATGGTGCGTTCCCATCTTTGTCATGCTTCCGAAGTTTGGGCTCCACAAACACCAATGCTGATTATAGAAGTAGAGAAAGTCCAAAGGCGCGCTTCACTCTTCATATGCAAGAATAATAAACTATCATACAAGGAAAGACTGTTTATTCTTAATTTAATACCTTTAATACCTCTTTAGACTTAATGTCCTATTGTGTTTTCACCTACCTTCGGCGGTAAATAAATTTAAATAATTAAAAAAAAGGTTTTAGTCAGTCTTACGGAAGTTGCACCCGAGCAATGAGTCAGTAACTGCACACACGGTAGTTTAGTGTAAGTGTCCTTTAATCAGGCATTCAAGGCAATTTTAAACGTTTCTTGACATGCATGATTTTCTTCACGATGGCTTCGGTCCTTGTTTTCGGTTAGGGTTTAGGGTCTAACCCTAACCTCTTTTTCGGGTAAGGAGTCGACTACCTTCATAATTTTTTTCTTCCTTCACGTACTTGTCCTTCAACATCTTAGCGTGTTTCGAGCTTCCTGTAAGTTGGTCTCTGTTCTTTGTCTAAGAGAGGTTTCTGTCCCTTTCTGAGGCTTATCCCGCTAGCTATTATTTCTTTCATCAAGGCCTCCTTTAAGATAGCTCAAGCCAGTTTCGAAGCTTTCAAGTAACGTCCTCGTTACAAAGCTTGGCACTACAACGCTGTATCACGTATTAGCAATGTTATGGTGCCATAAGCAACGCCAATTATTGCTGAACAAGATGCGGTCATTATTGTGACGCAATAAGCCACCGTGGCAACCAGAAAACCCTGCAATAAGACCCTTTATTTTGCCTTCTGTTGCACATATCTCAAAAACAAACTCGGTGACCCCCATTTTTTATAGCTGAAAAGTGATCACAAGGCCAAGATGAAAATCTATGATTTTCATTATTGTGGCTCTGATTCTGCGTTACAGAATTTTTTTGAACTTTGCAGGAAGTTTCATCTTGGCCTTCTGATCACTTTCCAGCAATAAAAAATGGGGGTCACCGAGTTTGTTTTTTAGATAAGTCTTAGAGCAACTAAAGCCAAAGTATAGGGTGATTTTGCTGGGGTTCCTGTTGCCAACGTAAATTATTATGTCACAATAATGAGTGCATCTTGGTCAGGTGTTTCATATGGTACCATAACAATGCTGTTACGTGATACATTGTGTAGTGGCCAGTTCCATCAGTAGGGCTAACGCTCACATGGTTCATATGGGATAGAAATCTAGCACTTCACGTTACACTACACTCACTTCAGTTAATTCTGTTTAAAATATAAGTGCTACACGGCCAACGTTTGTGTAAACGTAACCTTTCCTTGTTTCAGTGTTCAAACTGGTTAGAACCACCTTAAATGAGGAAGAGGGTCCATTTTGAGCTGTGCATTCGGCTCTTATGATGGGTATCATAGCTTCTGTTTTGGTAATCTTACTCGTCAGATAAGGGGTGGTAGGTTCTTCTTTTACATCGACTTTGTGGATTGTAGGTGTCTCTTTTTGCATGGTGCCACTGACCAAATCTTCCTTCCTCTTCTCCGCTTTATCGGGTTCCCTGGTATCGCAGGTTCCAGTTAAGCCCGCGAAACCGTTCGGCAGCCCTTCTCAATGCTTTGAAAATGGATTTGAATTTATTTTAGAAGGCACCTGCTTCTTTCAATAGGGAATTCTCCATCAATTCCCTGCTTCTACCACTTGACCTGTTGGGGAATTTCTTTCTTGACAGCGGCTAGATTTGGCCACACGCCTAACACAATTCGACTTGTCCTTCCACAGATAGCAAATGACAACACGGCTTGAGCTCACACAAAAGTTGGCGTCTAAGTTGCCTGTCAGTTCTCCTGATAAACAGTGATACAATACAATACTTTATTGAAAACTTCCGGTGCGACGCTCTAACCAACTGAGCTATGAAGCCACTGACGTTGGGAGCTGCTCATTTGTGGGTTCTAATGGTCCCGTGAGGAATGAATCAATGATGAAATGGTATATGAAATGAATCATATATGAACTGCGGATATGAAATTAAGTGAGCGCTGGCTCATTTCCCGAAACAGCGGCTGATAATCGAGCCTAGGTCCGCCATTACTCTCCTCAGTTGTTTCCTCCACGAAAACACGCAACGCGGGAAAATCGCGCGAGTAAAATTCGTGGAAGAACTGGGTACCATGTCTAAAAATAGATTAAGATGGATTACCTTAGTTAGAGGGCCTATATGGGGGATTCACTCTCTTACCTTGATAATCTTTTGACTTACCCCGTGGTTTTTCGTTGACACCATGACTTTTTTTCAATCGGAATACTCACATTTAACGGAATCCTGAGCATTCATCACTATAGGAGACATACCGTAAACGCTCTAAGAAGCCCCCTCTCTTATGAGACCTCCAATAGCCTCTTGTTTAGACCTCTTGTTTAGGCATCTCTAATAACCTCCCCTCCACTCCTCTTGAATTTTGTGCAATAAACATACGAGCTACTTTTTGCGCTTTATGGCCGAGTTCTGATTTCAAGACTATTTCAGGACGTTAATAACTGCTGTATACTCTATACTTGATTTATTAAAGCTAGGTGATATTTTAGAAGACTGGTATTTTGACTCTCGAGTTTCACTAAGCCCCCTCTCTTCGAGTCCCCCGAGGCGGGGGGAGGGAGGGGAACTAACTAGACGAGCCGAGATGCCATGAAGATGAAACATGTATTTAAAGAACGTCTATTGAAAGTTGGCGCGAAATGACTCCATATAATCCGCATGTGACGTAATTCAAGATGGAGCTGACAAAAATGGAAAAACCTATATACAGGATGCCCAAGATTAGAAATTCCATTTGCCTAATATCGAACGCAGTTATCGTCATGTTACGAATTGCTATATTATTTGATCATCGCAAAACTAAACCCAAACACTGCTGCACAAAGCCAGCCTAGGCGTTGTAACAAACAATAAGGGTTTAATGCAGACATAAAAAACAATATCATTTCGTTTTCCTGTACTGTGCAGGCGTTTCTATGCGTTGACTGCCGATTCAGCAAGCTTCTCTGCCTATCAAACTGCCTATGGATCATGATCAGCATCGCAAAACAGAGAACGCTGCCGCAAAAGTCAAATAATTGCGATTACATAACAAATCAGTAAAATGTCAGTTCCCACTGAATTTGTTTTTCGACGACAAATTTATGTTAAAGCTAAAACAGGCTCTAAGGCAACAAATAGGCCGGGGAAAAATCGACAGGCGAGGCAAGCCGACTGCAAAGTTAGTTATCTGTATATTTAAGTTACACACGGCTCGATGGAAGAGTACATTTTCAGTTTGTATGATCATGAATTTGATACCGTGTATAAATAACGCTTATGTATGTATGTATGTACCGGCTGCACTGTTGCACAATTTTAAAAGCGACAGTGGGTTAAAGCGTGAATTTTAGTCTTAGGTCAAAAAGTACACATTTGGAAGGTTTGCTGCTGATGATCTGTTTATTGCACATGTAAGCTGCTATTAAACCTCAACACCGGAAATGATCTTCAAACCTTTAATAAAAATTCCACTGGCCTCCTTTATTCTCATTTCGACATTCCCCGTTTTCAAAATTTCTATTGTAGGGATTCCCTGTTCACCACTCCTCGATTCCCAGGTTCTTAATAAAAGAAAACCTTTGAATTTATTTATCTCGCATTTTCTTTTTCTTCTACTTTCGCATTTTCTTGCTTGTTATCTCGCATTTTCTACTTTGTTAGCTCGCATTTCCTAGTTTTTTATCTCGCATTTTCTTGTTTTTTATCTCGCATTTTCTAGTTCATGTCGCATTTTTGTTATCTCGCATTCACGTTTTTTTTTTATCCACCCAGGATTATCTCGCATGTCGCCTACAGGCTTTACTTTTTTCACGTGCCGTATGCTTTCCTTTTCACTTTGACCGCTTTCGTCAGAGCCTCATGTTGGGGATGGAGGGAAATTCCCGGAAAACTAGCCGGAAGTGGGTCAAGGCGCACAAAAGGATTTTACACTCGAATTTTCGTATCTTTAGTGCACTTGACATGAGTTATTACAGGAATTACGGATACTCTCGAGCACCAATGAAAACAAGCAGATCGGATGAAGGTAATGCGGCAACAGGTGAACAGTCTGGTGAACAGTTTGGGGAACATCAAATAGTTAAAAATGACGAAGCAGCATCGAAGGAGCCTGAAAGGTATTACTTCCGTCTTTCCACAGTCACCTCATTTCAATCGTGATAGTAATAATGAAGATTTTATTCTGAATTTTATTCTACATAGAAAAGCTGGATTTACTATGATTTCTCCAGACCCAAGAAAGAGAGCCCAGTTGGAGCAAGGTTTGCCAGACTTGCTGTATGATTACATTTTAATTTTTGATATGTGCTATGTCGTTAGGATTTGTTGTTCACATCAAAGACTCCCCCACCATTGAATCGTCTTAAGTTAGTTTAGGCAGACAAAGTTGATGACATTGTAGTGCAGGGAGGCCAACAGATGCAGCATATAATTAAAACATACATATATATGATAAGGCGAGGTTCACGCTGGAAACACCGTCAAAGAAAGGATAGGTATGGTTCCTTACTTCATTTTATATTGTGCTGTGTATGGAGTTGAGTAAGAGAAGAAAACTTGAATGTTCATCGTAATCGCTTTTGCATTATTTAAAATACGTTTTCTCTTTTTAAGTGGCAAAAAGGGAAATGGATGAAGCCGACGCTCGCAGTGAAGCTAGACGATCGCGCACCATTAATGAAAGACCTCGTAGTGTTGGCGGAACAGCGAGTTATGCAACATCTATTCACGAAAAACAGAAAGCAGTGCGAACAGCAGCACATACAGGTCTTCAAATTCAGGTGTGGGAATCTAATATAATATCATATTATTTTTTCTAAATTCAGGTGATTTCACCACAAGCAACCCAGATTCAGATTTTTGATTGCTTCCGATTTTGTAAGGATTTTATAGGGAAACCTAAAAACACTGAAAAAATCGGCTAATCTTAACTTCAGGCAGAGAAAACACATACAGGAAACTTACGTTTGCTTTATTAGTCCCTTTGTCTATTTGAGGCGATATGGGCTGGTTTGTGATCAACCTTTTACCTTCATTATATTATGGGATAGTGAAGAGATGATCACAACCAGCCCATTATTCACTTGTCAATTGAAACCACAGTCCCCCACCCACGGGACGTGGCGGGAAATATAATATTTGTACAGTATTACATTTTAAATTTCCCCCCTCTGGTGAGGGCCCAGTGTGTATAACTAGAAGATTTTGCTAGGTTCAAATTAAAAATGATTGTTTTGCATTGCTGACAAACGCGATAGCTGCCAAGGTTTTCGTCACACCGTTGCAATTGCTAGTAGAATCGTTGTGCATACCTTTGCAGCGCGTGGAATCAGGGAAAGCAGCCAGGAGGGAACAAAAAGAAAATGTTACCCAAACAAACCCTTTGTTGTTTTACCCAGTTCAGGTCAGGTGACAAATGACCTCGCAATAATCACTTATGCTGTTATATACTTCGAAGCAAACCTCATTCCCCTTGCTAGTTGTTACGTGCATTTATCGGCCAAACATTGCACCTTTATCTGAGGAGGGCACCTGGTGATGTGGAATATGACAAGGGGATGGCCGTATCACTAGGGACTTGAGAGTGGGGATGCCCAAATCACCGTGATGGTCATGGAGGGTGTAAAAGTGCAGGTTGCAGGTCATTTCTTTACCATAACTGAAACAACCCAAACCTTAACAAAAATGCTAACCTTATAGGCTTAATATAAACATTACTTTTTAGGCCTAATGTTAGTATTAGTAAAGGTTTGGGTTGTTTCACCTACGGTGAAACAATGACCTGCAACCCTAACCTG
This sequence comes from Montipora capitata, assembly GCA_949126865.1. Lineage (NCBI taxonomy): Eukaryota > Metazoa > Cnidaria > Anthozoa > Scleractinia > Acroporidae > Montipora > Montipora capitata. The sequence goes on along the minus strand of OX421454.1, from coordinate 145,579 downwards.
CATCCTGCAGTTTACACCCTCCATCACGGTCGTGGGTTCGAATCCGGTTCACTATTGCTTAACCCTCTGACTCCCACACCCACCTGAACTGGCCATACTTAGTATTTTACTGTCTAACACCAGAAAATTTTACTTTTCAATGGGGAACTCCCGGCAGGCAATGGGTTAAATTGTTGAAATAAGTGCAACGGTCACTTCTCTTGTCTATTACCTACACTTCAAAATGTACATTTCTTTCACTCATTATTTTTTGTTGTTGTTTTTGAACGCTTAAGTTCGTTTCAAAGTCGTTGTTTCTTGCTCAGGCTATGAAAATCACTTTCACTGTGTACACTCGTGTGGATCCATTTTTCGCAGAGTTTATATTTTCCTGACATACTTGTCATTGGGGGAAGTTATTTACCAGTAACTGTTGCCTTTGTTTGCAAACCCATCCATATTTCAATTTGCCACAATCAGTGTGACAAAATTTTGGACCTTGGTCTGTATTGTAAAAAGCTGGACCGGTAACAAGCATGCTATTAGCTAATCAGATTGGAGGATTTAGGATTCTGCCCGGCTGAGATGCTCCAGAAGTAA
>OX421454.1:140000-142500 GCA_949126865.1 Montipora capitata | reverse complement strand
AACACCTGGCTCTGTTTGTTTAGCTTGTCTTTTGTAGTGATAAAAATGAAACATGTTATGTATTTCTTTGATTAGGGTGTAAAAGAACCTCACTATTACATTTGGTATTGTAATTAAGTCACGTGTGATTGTCCAGGTGTGTGTAGTCTTATGAAGGACGGTTTGAGATGACATTGACTGACGTTTTGACAACCTGAGAGGAAGTCATCTTCAGAGTCATGTGATTTGTGTAACGTCAGCAGATACTACTGTATAAGAACACTGGTCGTAGATGTCATTGGTCAACTTATTCGTGATGTTATTAGTCGACTGTCAGTTGAGTCTACTACATGTAGTAGATGTAATTAGCTGCGAAGACTAAACAGTGATCGGTGTGTTTCGATCTGTCTATAGGTCTAAGGTCTGGCTGTCTATTGTAGAATATGTTGGGCAGTATTGTGATAGAGTAAAACAATGTGTTGTTAGTCTGTTGTTGATGTCGTCTATGAGTCATCTGTAGGGTGTGGGAAGTGTTAGTAAACCAGCTAACCCTTACCCGTCCGTAACCCTTACCTTTTTTTATTTGTATAAATTCTCTTAATTACAAGTAACAGGTATAAATAAAATAAGTTTTTGTTGGCTTGCCTGTTTCTATGTTTGAATGAAGAAAAACTGAAAAAAAATTGACTGTCCCCCAAAAAATGAACATGTCCCCCACAATTTTAGCCAAGGGGACAAACTGTACCCCAGTGATCAAATCCTAGCTCGAACCCTGATCAATGTATTATTTGTCTGTTGTTGATGTCGTCTATGAGTCGTTTGTAGGATGCGGGAAGTTGTAGGCATCGGTTTATTGGTGTCTGTTCTAAGTTAGTAAACCAGCTTTCCAGTACTGGTTAGGGTTAGGAAATGGTGTCAAGACTTTTTTTCTGTTCATATTTAAATCAAGAATCGATGACTCCTTTATACAGTCATGTAATACAGATGCAAAGGTTTTTTTTTTTAGATTTCAGACAAAAATAGCAGGACATCGCCTCCTTTTTATAGCGCAACCTAGTGTGATCTCGGAACCAAGTTTTCTAGAAAGATCGTGATTTTGTTGGTTTTCTTTGACCCTCATCTGTTTCTTCCTCATTAATACACTGTTCTTCTTCTGTATATTTTCTCTCTGATTCAGTCTGGCTTCCATTTAAAGCAAAAAAGCTATCTATTGAACAAATACGTTTTCACTGTGACACTTTAATTCCCAGATGCATCACGCTTGGTTGAGTATCATTCTCGTCACCAGAGCTTATGTCTGCACATGACCCAAGGCTCTGGGAAACTCTATGTACATGTAGAAGGACATGCACCGTAGGGTTCTTATAGCTAAAAATTGACTATTTGAACCTTACGGCGCCTGCTCTCTCCTCGTGCTAATATGAATGTACCAATCAGAGACGCTTTTTATTGTTCTTCACGAAAACCAATGAGAGGATACTTTGTGTCAGGGTTTCCCAGAGCTCTTATGCCTAAAAAAGAAGAGCCCTGGGTCAAGATTGGGTAGAGCATTAGACCTACATGTTCATTAGAGTGTGAATGAAAAGTAAATGCGCTATAAAATTCCTCCCATGGTCTGTATTTCGGCTTGTAATTTTTGTACTGAACTGTATTTTTTCTTGTGTGCTTTCTTCTAAGTTTTCCCCCCAGAATTTGAAGGGGACAAATTGTTTCCTTGGCGGTTTTTTAAAGGGACAATTTGTGCAATGGCGCGGTCTGGCTCAAACCCTGCATTTATTTACCCTATCACAATACTGCCCAACATATTCTAAGATACACGTACAGACCTTAGACCCACAGACGGATTGAAACGTACCAATCACTGTTTAGTCTTCACAGCCAAATTACATCTAGGCTCAACTGACAGTCGACCAATAACATCACGAATAAGTTGACCAATGATATCTATGACCAGAGTTCTTATGGTAGATGTAGCTGATGTTACAATTGACTGTGAGGACGACTTAGGTTAGGTTAGGTTGTCGAAAGGTCAGTCAATGTCATCTCAAACAGTCCTTCTCAGGACTACACTCACCCGAACGATTGTACTGTACTTAATATTATGATATGATTCAGCCTGGGTTCAAACCATTTATGATTTCTCATTGTTTGAGGCGATTGTTCCTGGAGTTTTGTGGAAAGTAATATTTTTCTTTTCCTTTTTCATTGTAGAGTATTAACAAATTACCAGCCAGAGATGAAGTGAAAATTTAATGTGATTCAGGTTATGTGATGCACTTATTTGAAGGAAATAGAAAGACAACTGTAACAACAAGCTACATGATTTTTGTCAAATCTGTATTTACTCTTGCCTTTACCATAAAAAACATTAAATAGTTTATTATTGTTCTACTGTAGGTACACCAGTAAGGAAACTTCACAACTGTAAAATTATTTTACTCCTGTTCATTTCATTTTGATTTCCAAGGAAAGATGTTTCATCTTGACATCAGTTTCAGGCAAGCTGGGTACCAACTTTCTG
>OX421454.1:125000-135000 GCA_949126865.1 Montipora capitata | reverse complement strand
ATCATCATCATCATCATCATCATCATCATCATCATCATTATTACCAAAACTTCTTAGCAGCACGAAGTAAGATATCGCTTTGATGATCCATACGATGTTTTTGAAATTCATATTTAATCAATACATGTTTCGGATGAAACATCATCCATCGTCAGTTGACAAATGAGAAATAAACTAAAGTTGAGCAATAAATAGTGTAACAAAGTGAGATATAACATGAATAATTAAGGATGAAGGCGAGAACAGAATAAAAACACCCAACCACGAAACAAAACAGAAAAAACCAAACTGTTTAAGCTAAGAAAAGAAACTAATTAGTACGAAAGGGATAAATTAAGATGTTTGACTTGGGAATTTAAAGATGGCTGCTCCCAAAGGATATGCATGGCTTCTTTGATTTTCAATTGGAAACGTGTGGAAGCAGAGTCGAGGATTTTAAAACAGTCTTCTGAACACCGGGAGCGACAATTTTCAGAACCTCTCAAGTGCTTAAATATGTGGGAATGTTTGTCGGAGGCGAGATGTTCACGGATGCGAGTGGCGAAGTGTCTATTGGTTTCACCAATATAACAGGCATTACAGCCTGCACATGAAAACTTGTAAATGACTCGCAATCGTAAACCCTCAGGGATAGGATCCTTCGCCCCAAACCAACTTCTAATTTTAAACGGGGTGAACACCAACTTAATTTCCAGGTCGCTGCAAAATGTGTTGACTAATTTCTTAATTCTGCATTTTGTTATGATGGAAAAGGGACCGATGTACGGTAATTTAAAATACAAACAATTGTCCTTCCGAGCAACACTCTGAGAGGAATCGGAGGTAAAGTAATGGTTGAGAAATTTTCTAACAACATTCTCGATAACACTAGAAGGAAACAAATTCTTCCTTAATGTTTTGGTAAGGTTGCTTATGTCCAAGTGAAAACCAGTCCAAGTATTATTAATTTTAGAATTAAGAAATTAGTCAACACATTTTGCAGCGACCTGGAAATTAAGTTGGTGTTCACCCCGTTTAAAATTAGGAGTTGGTTTGGGGCGAAGGATCCTATCCCTGCGGGTTTACGATCGCGAGTCATTTACAAGTTTTCATGTGCAGGCTGTAATGCCTGTTATATTGGTGAAACCAATAGACACTTCGCCACTCGCATCCGTGAACATCTCGCCTCCGACAAACATTCCCACATATTTAAGCACTTGAGAGGTTCTGAAAATTGTCGCTCCCGGTGTTCAGAAGACTGTTTTAAAATCCTCGACTCTGCTTCCACACGTTTCCAATTGAAAATCAAAGAAGCCATGCATATCATTTGGGAGCAGCCATCTTTAAATTCCCAAGTCAAACATCTTAATTTATCCCTTTCGTACTAATTAGTTTCTTTTCTTAGCTTAAACAGTTTGGTTTTTTCTGTTTTGTTTCGTGGTTGGGTGTTTTTATTCTGTTCTCGCCTTCATCCTTAATTATTCATGTTATATCTCACTTTGTTACACTATTTATTGCTCAACTTTAGTTTATTTCTCATTTGTCAACTGACAATGGATGATGTTTCATCCGAAACATGTATTGATTAAATATGAATTTCAAAAACATCGTATGGATCATCAAAGCGATATTATTATTATTATTATTATTATTATTATTATTATTATTATTATTATTATTATTATTATTATTATTATTACTATTCTTATTATTATTAATTCCCCACTCCCTGGGCACAGAAAAAAATTAAATGCCCAGGGTTTGCCCAGAAAGGGGGGTTAGGGGGTGGTTGTTAAAGTTTGACTTATTTATTTGATCGGCGCATAAGTGGAATGGCAATTGGCATGCTGCTGGATAACATGAAAGCATAAAAATTCTCTCATTCTTCATGTAACTTGTCTCTCTTGAGAAGATGCTAGACCCTGCTAGCAGAGGTCTATTTTCTTTTGCGTTCGCTGGGCTGACGAATACGGAAAAGAGACCTCTGCCATGGGTTGAAATTCATTGTGTTGAGCATGCACAGCGGTTACTTAGTGACCGAATCCTTATGTGATACTTCATGTTATGTGGGCTCACTTAACAACAGTGGAATTACTGTAAAAGAATGCGCAAGACACAGTGGGCTCAAGTCACAGTCAGCGAACATTTTCATCGGGCATGCGGATTGAGGAGTGCCGTCCAAGGTTGTGGACGGCGGTTGGATCAAAGTGAGTTTCGACCCATGGCAGAGGTCTCTTTCCCGTATTTGTCGGCCTAGCGAACGCAAAAGAAAAGAGACTTCTGCTAGCAGGGAAGATTATTTGTGGCTAACATGGAAAAAAATATAATGATCTTCAGTAAGACAAAAAGGCTTTTTGGCCAAAAGGGAGGTCTAGCCGGACGTTTGCCGTTTGAGTAGGGGTGTGTTCGATTGACCCTATTCCGGAATAAGAATACGTGGAGTGATGAGTTAATACATGTAATTGCATGTTTGGAGTTTTGAAGCAACAAGGACAATCGATTTGAGCAGGTGTTTGACAATTTTAATGTGATCTCCGTAAAAATCAGGAATTTCTAACTTATATTCCATGTATTCCTATTCCGGAATACGGTCAATCGAACGCACCAACTTACGCAAGAAATTGTGTGAATCAAGAAAGCCTGGCATACGGTTGGCAGCAAGAAGACTTACCAATAAAGAAATTTGATTGTGGGAGCAGTTAACGCAGCGGCTTTCTTGACCCTGTCCATATGACTAGGATTGGATGCTTGAACCGGGTTGGAAAAGAGGATCTCTTTCACTGTAACAAAAGATATAATTGCTAAAACTCCAGCGACAAAATAGATATTCGACGCCATGTTGGCGTGCTAATTCGTCATTGAAGTATCCCAAAGAACGCGAGAGGCTGGTGACGAACGCATGCTTTCATGGGGCTCTGACAAGATAGGCCCGCAAAGCGCGCACAGGGTTGCTTGAATACAGTGAAGGAGCTCCAGGGACTATAGATGGTTTTCAATCACGTTATGAGACGGCTATGTTCGTGCAGAAAACAATATCTATTTGCGCGCCAACACCATCTATAAAAATTGTATAGCAACTTGTCTTGACCTATTTTCAATACAAGTGGGTTTTTGTTAAAAGAGACCGGAAGGATGCACTTTTCATCAAGGAATTAAATTGGACACTTAACAGGGATGGGGACCTGTATACTGGAACTACCTTTTGTTTTCGGCGCACTCTCTTCCCTGCTAGCAGAATTCTCTTTTCTTTTGCGTTCGCTAGGCTGACAATTACGGGAAAGAGACCTCTGCCATGGGCCGAAACTCACTTTGATCCAAACCGCCGTCCACAACCTTGGATGGCACTCCTAAATCCGCATGCCCGATGAAATGTTTGCTGACTGTGACTTGACCCCACTGTGTCTCGCGCATTCTTTTACAGTAATTCCACTGTTGTTAAGTGAGCCCACACAACATGAAGTATCACCTGAGGATTCGGTCGCTAAGTAACCGCTGTGCATGCTCAACACAATGAATTTCGACCCATGGCAGAGGTCCCTTTTCCGTATTCGTCAGCCCAGCGAACGCAGAAGAAAATAGACCTCTGCTAGCAGGGAACGCACTCACGTGCGAGTAAATGTCACCACTTACCACTTCCTTGCGCATTGTTATTTCATCAAGAGCTGAAACCGGGGTTTTGAAAAGTTGATGAGATGACTTGGACAAGATGGAAGTTAATTGTGACTGAGATATTCGCTAAACGTGTTACCATAAGAACCGCCGAAAATTAGAAAGAGAATTCAAATTTCAGAGAACTCGGGAATTTTATGAGCGCCACTTTCATTGGATATCACCTATGCAGTTACATGAACATCTTCATAGTGGAGCAATCATTCAAAACACATCATTGATTGTATAACAGCATTAGAGGCATTGTATACGTATACTATATTTTCCTCATTGATTGGCTGTGTAGAACATGGATAAAAGCTTGAGAGGAAGCGAGTCGGAAGTTGACAAAGAAAGCATAAACGGTCTAAACTTGCCACGGTCGCCGGAGATCATGAACGGGCAATGCAACTAAGCCGGCTGCAGAACTTAAATTTAACCTAGTATTCTGTTTTTTTTTCCTGTCGTGCTCTTTCTATAAGTATAAACAGATCCTTGACGGGTGGCCAACCAGCGACAAACTTTCAAAACTTTCCCTTGAGAACGCCCAGTCTTATGCCAGTGCCATATCTTGGCTTAGAACACGCATATCCTTTGAAATTTTAAGATCAGTCCACACTTGTTTTCGAGGATCTAGATGCCCCTCACAAGACTGCGGACGTTTTAGATGACTTTAGTGTTAATTCAATGAATGCGAACATCTTTAAATTTTTAGTTTTGTAGTAGACCGTGTATTTTATTTAGTTCTCTAGAGCTTTTCAATTTTTTAGATGAAGTTTTATTCCTTTTCCCATTGTTATATAAAGTTCAAGTCATTGAAGGCTGGCGAAATATGTTCGTGCTTCTTTAAATCTTAAATTAATGTAATTGCCTAGTAAGCTAATCTGGCAATGGGGTCACCACACGAGTGCTCTCAGATCGTACATATAACAGTGAAGGTGAGAATAAATATAAAAAAAAAACGATTTGACAATACAACTGAATATATATCACGCAATATACAATATTCAGCCCGAGTTAGCCTAGTGAGCAAATTACTCACGCTAGCAGACAGGTCAGTGATAATAAACGAAGCTCGAATTGACTGGTTTCAGTTGCTGGGTATGCCGGCATGGAAAGCAGCCACAGACTCAGAAGGAGGCAGAGCATTCCAAACTTCCAAACTGAAACAATTCTAACAAAAAAAGCCTGAACAAAAAGTGTTGAAACTGGAATGGATGCTACATGCTGGCACGCGCACAGGAAAGGCCGGGACACACTAGGCGACAAGTCGCAGCGACATGTCTCACATACTCACAGCATACTCACAGACCGGGCGTACAAGGCTCATGTAAGCCTGCTCCTTAACAGCCGGGCTACAGGGCGCAAGATTTCTTTGGAATATTCCAAGAATCCTGTTTACCTTCTTCACTTCAACCCCAGTTGCAACGCGTTTTCCCTTTCTTGAAGACTCCCTTGAATTTTCGAATGCGCTCAACTTAGCGACAAATCTTGATATAAGCGAAGATGATAAAAATGTAAGGTAGTATCACTCCTATCACAATAAAAAAAAATGTAAACGTCATGCGCAACGGAGTCCTTTGACCAAACCAACGCCAATAGACAAAGTGTAACGGCTAACAATCCATGCCATGCCATGCAATCGTGACCGCGCAACGGTGGCTCAGTTGGTTGAACACCGGGCTGCCATGCGGGGGGTCGTGAGTTCGACTCCGGCCGGACCAACACTCAGGGTCTTTAAACAACTGAGGAGAAAGTGCTGCCTTTGTAATTACATCCGCAAATGGTTAGACTTTCAAGTCTTCTTTTTTTTAATTTAATTTAATTTTATATTTTTAATAATTCTTTATTGAAACAAATTGATATTAATACAGCAAATTATTAACTTTCCTACATAATTATAATGTTACAACTAATATAACTAATATTACTAATGCTAATAATATAATACAACAAATTAACACTGATATTATTATTATTACAAAATTCAAGTAAACTAGAAATGTTTACAAAGTATAATGTAAATAATATATTAATTACATACAGAAAGTGGATGCATATTAAAACCTTTAAATAGTTAAGAATTTACAAGAGGCGACACTATCCATTTAGCTTCAAAGAGATCCTTTGTTTTTTTACTATGCAGACTAATATATTTTTCCGTTTCATATTTTAAAGCAATTTTCTTTTTAAATCCGTATATATTCGGAAGAATTTGACTTCTTCTACAATCCCACAAGTGCAATTTCCCAATCATAATTAGGTAGTTTAGAAGCTTAGCAGAAGGGGAGTTTTGTCGTATCATTCCAACTAAAATATCTTGCAACGAAAGTCGAATGTTTTCCTTTAAAAGTTGGTGGCAGAATACTTCGAAGTCACGCCAAAAATCTACCGAGAAAGGACCTATTCATTTATCGATGAAGGGGTAGTTTCTAAAGAAACTGTGGTGCTGCGTCGGTGGGGAAGTAGTATACAAAAATTTGGTTTTATCAACGGAGTTGATAATGTAAATTGGCCACCGTACAGAGATTCTAAAGGCTGACGTTTCGAGCGTTAGCCCTTCGTCAGAGCGAATCGAGGGATTATGGGTTACGTGTAGTTTTTATAGTAGAGTAGGAGCTACGCTATTGGTGGTAACATGGCAACGTGAAAAATAGGAATATATTAGTTAAATGAAAAGCGTTCGTTAATACCGTGAGGATTAAGGGTGCCGATTTGAAAGATGAATTTTTGTTCCAGATTCTTGCGGCTTTCCGTCGTACCTTGATGTAGGGAAAGGCCGCAGATAGCCATGTGTTTTTTGGAGTGGTTAGGCAGATTAAAATGGCGAGCGACTGGCTTAGATGCATCCTTGTCATTCTTCTCAACATCGCGAAGGTGTTCGCGGAATCGGTCGCCTAGTCGTCTACCTGTCTCACCAACGTATAATTTATTGCATAACGTACAGGTTATGCAATAAATGACATTTGCGGAGGTACATGTGAAACGATCGGTGATCTTAACAGATCGCTTAGGTCCCGATATCTTGCTAGTGTTAACAATGAAAAGACAAGTTTTGCATCGTGAGCGCGCGCATTTGAATGTGCCGGGTTGCTCGTTAGTTTTGAGCGCGCTTCTAACTAAAAAGTTGCCTACGTTTTTGTCGCGTTTGAATGAAATAAGTGGAGGTTGCGAAAAGATTCTACCAGTCTCGGGATCATTTTGGAGTAATTTAAAATTACTAAGAATGATGCTTTTGACTGCGTGATTATGAGGATGGAAAGTGAGGGTGAATGGAATTCTGTCATTCTTATCTTTTTGTGACGTTTGTAGTGATGACTCTCGATCAAATTGTTGGGCGCGATGATGGCCCGCTTTGACCACAGAGACAGGATAGCCACGTTTCTCGAAGAACTGGCACATCTCCTCTGATTTGCTGGAAAAATCGGAGTCATCACTACATAGACGTCGAAGTCTAAGAAATTGAGAATAAGGAATGGAGTTCTTGACATGTGATGGATGTGACGATGAATACAACAAATAACTGTGTGAATCAGTAGGTTTGTAGTGCACACTAGTACATAGCACGTTGCCTCTAATAGAAACTTTGATATCTAGGAAAGCCAATGAAGTTTCCGAAATTTCCCAGGTATATTTGAGAGCCGGATGAAAAGAGTTGACGGAGGTTATAAATTGATCGAGTTCTTCTCTACTGGATGAAATAGCGCCGATGCAGTCGTCGATGTAGCGGCCTTAGAGTTCAGGTTTGGGGCCGTTGTACTGATTAAAAAATTGGTGTTCAACATATCCTACAAAAGATTGGCATAGCTAGGTCCCATTCTTGTGCCCATCGCTGCACCATTAATTTGTTTGTACCAGTTGCCGGCGAATGAAAAACAGTTAAGCGTTAAAACTAGTTCGGCAAGGCGGAGGAGCGTTTCCGAGCTAGGTTCTTTGACAGTGCGTTGATCGAAAAAGTGTTTAAGTGCTTGAAGACCTTCGCTATTAGGAATGACTGTGTATAGAGATGTAATGTCCATGGTGAAAATAAGTTTGTTTTGGCCGGAGAAATTGAAATCGCGGAAAATTTGTAGTGCGTGTGTACTGTCTTTAATGTATGATGGCAAAGATTTGACGATAGGCGTCATAATCCTGTCTAAGTAGCTAGAAATGAGTTCGGTGGGGCAACTACAGGCAGAAACGATAGGGCGACCTGGGTTGTTGGGTTTGTGAATTTTAGGCAAGAAGTAAATGCACGAAGTTCTAGGGGTGTTGATGATGAGATTAGTGGCAGTGTCCGGTAATTCTTGATTAACTATAAGATTTTGAATGGTGTCTTTGACAAGTTTTTGATTTTTGGAAGTGAGATCTTTAGGGATTTTGGCATAAAACGAGGTATCCGAAAGTTGCCGCAAAGCTTCTTTTTGGTAAAGGTCGGACCGCCAAACAACTACCGCGCCGCCTTTGTCGGCCGATTTGACAACTATGTCGTTGCGTTGACTAAGATTTTTAAGCGCCGCCCACTCTTCCGAGGAAAGGTTGGAAAATTTAGTGTTGCGATTGAATTTAAGTTTGTGAATGTCGTGACGGCATTTTTTGGTGAAAAAATCTAAAGAGGCAAATTGTCCCTCTGGGGGAGTCCATTTGGATTTGCGAACTAGAAGTGTTTCAAAAATATCTTTATTAGAAGTGTCCGAATCATCCTCTTTGTCGTGAAAAAAGGCTTTTAACTGAACGCGGCGAAGGAATTTTTCAACATCTTGCTTAATAGTAAATTCGTTGGTGCGTTTGGTAATAGGGACAAAATTTAGGCCCTTACTGAGAACAGATTTCTCTGAGTCAGTAAGCGGAAGATTTTCTGGAATTGTAATTACGGTATTATGGCTATGCAATGTAGTGTCGTCGGTAATTTGCGGACCTATTAATTGTTGAAGTTTTAGAGTCTTGGTTTGGTGTAAATGGTCAAACAGTCCAGAATTAAGTTGTCGGATTTTAGCGCGAATCGATTGTACTAAAATTGCTGGACAGATTTTGGAAAGTTCGGAGCGGCAATGAAGAATTTGTTTGTCAAGTGCGATTCGTTTTTGGCACATAGCTCTAATTGTGATCCTCATAATATTACGTGAAAAAGAATTTTGCGCACATCGAATTTGGTGAAGATACTGATTTGAGTGAGAGAATGTAGACGCATGAAAGTTCGAGCGAAAACCTTTAGGAATGACTTTAGAATTGAGGCAACGGCCGATGAAGTTGATGTGACTACAAAACCTAGTTTTGGCGAAAATGAGAGTGGCTAAACGGAAAGCTAAGTTACTGCTAAGTGTGGGAAAAGGAAAAAGATAACTTACGATTTCCTGGCGTAGCTCCTTGGTGAGTTTCTTCAAGCTTGGCATCGTCGTCTTGGGTCTCCTGTTAGAAATCTGTGGATTAAAAAATACTAGAACACAAGGTTATCGCCGATTTGCAAGTGACTTTATCAGGACCATTCCATAAGAATTGAAATAATAACTGGTTTAACTGACTTACAAATTCTTTTGGGGTAGGTAATAAAGATGACACATAAACAAATTTCGGGATTAATAGAGATTTGATAAGTGTAATTTTGCCATAAATAGAAAGTCCTCTAGAGGACCAAATTCTAGTCAGGTTTTTAATACTGTCTAATCTTTCTATGAAATTCTTTTCAAGAAGCAATTTTTGATCATACGTGTAATAAATTCCTAAAGCCTTTATCGGTTCGTTAGGCCATTTAATTCCAAAAGGCTGTGCTTTACAGTTCCTTGAAGAACCTATCCACATAGCTTCCGTTTTGGAACAATTAATCTTTAAGCCAGAGACAATCTTGAAATCATCTAACAGCCTAAAAAGAGCACTAGCAGAGCTTGTGTCGGCAAGTATTGCTGTTGTATTGCTGTTGTATCATCGTATTGAAGAATTTTTGTCTCCTCATTCCCAATAGAGATACCTTTGATATCTTTATTTTGTCGAATCGCAATTGCTAATGTTTCTATAGTAACTACAAAGAGGTAAGGAGAGAGCGGGTCCCCCTGCCGTTAGGCTCGATTTCCAGCCGTTTTGTGAGCCCACGTTCCTCGCTAGTTGGGAGGAGGACAACCGCACTCACAAAACGGCTGGAAATCGAGCCTACCCTGCCGTACCCCACGTTCAAGATTAAAGTATTCAGATGAAAGTCCGTTGTTTATCACACAGCTTTGTATTTTTTTGTAGAACGTTTGGACCCAATGGATGAAATTAGGGCCAAAATTGAAGGATTTCAAACAATAGAGAAGAAATTCCCATTCTACGCTATCAAATGCCTTTTCAAAATCAATAAATATCATTAGTCCCGGAATACTTTCTTTTGCAGTGAAATCCATAGTATCGAAAACTGATC
>OX421454.1:107500-122500 GCA_949126865.1 Montipora capitata | reverse complement strand
GAAGGGAATTCTCTCCAACAGTCTAAAAAACCCCTAACATTTCCGATAATTTCATTTGACTTGCGTTTCGTTGTTCAGTTTACTGTGTCCCTAATTAGTGCTCAAACGCTAGTGGACTAGACACTTAAATAAAGTTCCTTTCCTTTCCCTCTTTCGCCCTCGAAGAGGTCATTAGTCAAATCGATTTCAAACGTGTGATCATATAACATCATAGATGCCAAGTCTCCAGCTTTCGGCTGGAGACTCCAGCTTTCACACTCAATCTCCAGCTCTCCAGCCAAGCAAGCAAAATCTCCAGCTGAGCTTGGGTTAAGAAATATAAAATTATTGTTCCACAAACGTAAAACTGTTCATGATCTGCGAAATCGTGAAATCGACGAGAAATCAGCGGCAAATTGACGAGAAATCAAGAAATTCTAGGCCCCAGAGCCCTTTTCTTCTCACTGCTCGTGTTTGTTTTCCCTAAGTGACATGGTAAAATGTGTCATTAAATCAACTCAGAATGCAGGAAAAGTGATCTAGGAGAACTCAGATTTAAAAATTTTCCCTGAGGGGGGGTGAGGGGGGGAGGGCATCCCCCCGGACTCCCCTCGAAAAGTTTGCGCCTTTGTTGCTCGATCGGATTAGGCGCTCCATTAAATCTCCAGCACGCCTCTCCCTACAACTTGGCATCTATGTATCATATCATCATATCATATCATATCATATCATACATCTTTATTTACCCTCGGATTTTTAGAGTAGCTTGTTGTAGCTAATATCTCCGAGTTTTGAGAAAAAATACCAGAGTTTTGAAGCAAGTAACCGTGGACAATCTTCCTGTCGGCGTAGGTTGGAGAAGTGGCTTGATCTGATCGGCGTAATTCACGTTTATCACTCGGCGGCCATTTTGGAGTCCGTGGGGAATAAAGGCTTTGTCTTTGCATTGTTTTTGCCCGTCCAGCCTCACACTGAATGAGAGGTTCGACGGGCAAAATCTTTTGTTTGGACAATGAGTGATATGGGTCTATTACAAGTTGAGAAGCTAAATATTTTGAGCAAGAACCGATACAACGTAGAATTGATTTTAGTGGTGTACTATATTTCGGCTGGCCAAACCAGCCTTTTTCAGGTACAATGTGATCACAAATAGATAGTTTGCAACCAATCTCTAGAGACACAGATGACGATGTAATGCACATAACAAAAGCAGCTACTTTAATTTGATGAAGAAAATAACACAAACAGCGGTGATAAACATTGTATTCCAACGCATTTTTTATATAGAACCTGACGTTTCGTATGCTAGTCAACATACACTTTCAAAAGTGACCGTTACAATCAATATCGAGGATGTAACAAACGTAACAGTGATCGAGGACTGCAAAGTAGGGCAAAAATGTCTACAGTAACATTCGGACTTCTCTGATGTCGATCAATTGGTTTCAAGCAGAGATAAATTCAAACAAATACAGGAGAAAGGGCAGTTCACCAGTGCGTTGCGAAGTAACCTGCGATCAGGCTCTATTTTGGGCAGCGTTTACACGAAAGCGGTTGCATTTGTAACCGCATCGTTTTGCGGTGACCTTCTGTTTACACGACACCAATTGAGACTGTTGCCGAAACCGTGTAGATTTGAAACCGCTGCCAAAAGTGGACCGTTTTCAGAACGATGCATCGATTTGAATACGCGGTTACTATTTGGCGCGAATTTTGCATTGTTCAATTCAAAATAGTGAATTTAGCACCTAATGCAGCACTCGCTTATACCATCACGACTTGAATTTTCTGGCAAAAACGGTGCCATGTAAACACTTCAAAACCGCATCGATTTTGACGCGGTTTCGGAGTCATGAAACCGTGTCGATGTGAAGCCGCGTTCGTGTAAACGCTGCCTTAGTTTCAAGCGGTACATACGAAAAAAAGCGAGCGACGCCACAAGCCGGAACATATGAGCAATGCTAAAAATGGGCCTGTCGCAGGTTATTTGCGAAGGAGACGAAAGAGTTTTCTGTGACGCCGGTACCAAAACTAAAGATGGAGAGACAGTGTCTTGTTGCAACTATTAAAGACCAAGTGTACATTTTTGACAAAGTGAATCCGAATAGTTCTAAAGAGACGAATTATCTCGATAAGGGAACAAGTTATAGTAGAGTTCTTCACCCGCAGAAGAGGAAGCAGCCCCGTCAACGGGTTGTCCGTTGAGTAATCAAAACTTAGCTTGTTTCCCTGGTAACTCTGACAGTTCACTGTATTCATAAGTGAGTGTTCAGGACAGTGAAGCGGATCAGGGTAAAGAAAGAAAAAGAGAGAAGTAACTGTTGACCCCTTTATGTAGTTTTCCGCTGAGGACTTCAACTTATGTTTTCAAAGTTCCATACGAGTGACTGGCTAAATGATGGACTGCATTGAAGAGAATTCAAAGACTGAGTGGGGTGCCAATAGCGCATAAAGCCCGCATACATGATATTCATTAAAGAGGGGTTTTTGAGTGGACTTGGATCTTGTTAAAATGATTGGTGAATTACAGTACGACGGATCAATCATCGACATTAATGTATTTTTATCTAGTAGGTGTAACAATTAGTGATGCATTTTGGCAAATCATCCCAGTTTTGAAAAGTGGATTATTGAAATATATCTCAAATTGCAAATGACCCAGTCATTTCAAACTCCATCACCCACCCACCTTATCCAGTCACAATTTTTGTTTTGTGTGATAAAAGAAAGGAAGAAAAGGATTTTTACTGGTAGGCCACTACTGAGGGCGCTTACCTTTTGTCTGAATTGCAGACCAGATACGTCAGTTTGCAAAGAAAATGCAACAATATGAAGGAACACTTGCATGATAATCCCTCACATTCTTCTGGAGGAGTATATGTCATCCTTGAAGTGTGTTAATTTGAGGGCATTGTAGAGTTAGTACTTCCTAATTTCAGTCCTGTCAAATGGAAAGAGTCCTAAGTCTATTTGATTTGAGTGTGCCAGTCAATCCATCTATCCACGTAGGTATCACAATCACGTCGGTTAGAGGGGTTACCAGTGCAAACGAGTTGCCCTGTCTGTTCTCCTAGGTTGGACAACGTTTTGCCTTGCAGGCTTATCAAGTTATTATATAACCTTTCTACCCTGGCAGAAGTTTGTGTCTGGAGTTCAAAATAACTTTCAGACAAGGTTGTCACGATTTCATATGTTCACGGCTGGTTTATTCCTTTAGAGATTCATCCAAGGTCCCCTGAATCCATGTTAAAAGATCTTGAGACTTAATATTTGGGAGGTCCAAATGTCCTCATTTTTTTATTCTCTACCAGAACAGAAGTAGAAAAACATTCGAAGAGAAAAAAAAAAAGAAATTGAATTACAATTATTTCCATTTAGTGGTAAAACTTGTGAGTTTTTAATTACCAAATTTAGGGCGCGTTCGATTGACTCTATTCCAGAATAAGAATACGTGGAGTGATGATTAAAACGGTATGTTTGGCGCGTTTCGAAGCAGCAAGGATACTAAAAATTTGTTTAAAATAGCATTTTAGCAGATGTTTGACAATTTTAATGTGAATCTCCGTAAAAACGAAGGATTTCTAACTTTTATTTCATGTATTCGTATTCCGGAATACGGTCAATCGAACGCACCCTTAGAAAAAATGCCAGCCGCAGCCAATTCCCGCCATTTTCTGGTAACCAATCAGAGTACCACGAGACAATATCAACTAGCCAACCAAAGAGCAGCATTTACCACACGTGATGTTAAGTGGCAGCTTCGCGCGCTTTTCAAACAGCTGCCAAAAATTCAAGAAAACAACTGTGCGAAACGAAATAAGTTTTACTACTTTTCTCCTTGTTAAAACCAAGCTTTAAGGCCGAGAAAGAAAAAAACAACAGCCTTGGTATTACAGAAGTTTTGACTCAATATGCCAGATGATTCTCGAGGTAAGTTTCTTTTAAGTTTACGTCGTTAAAGTTGGTAACATTGGAGCGCAAGAGTTTCGCAAAAATGGCCCGAATTCCTCCCTTTTTGTAACCTTTCAGTTCAAGTAGTTAACCAGTTCTCTTATTTCTATGACGTGCTTTCTTTCGCTTCCAGTTCAGATTAGTTCTTGGTGTGAATTCACAGGGAAAAATGCAATTTAAAACTCTTTCTTTAATTTTTGCAAACACGCGACATTGAAACAATAGGATTAATTTGCGCTAGGTAGTGACTTTCATAAACTCTTTCTAGCGGCAAATAAAAGCAAAAAAAAGGATTAATTTCCTATAAATTGAAGCTTGAACATTCTTTTGTATTTATGTTAATTAGACCTACTGCCTTCATTTTGAAACAAATACCCTTTTGAAATGTGCTCGTCGTAGCGAGGCTAGAAAGGCTTAATAGCATTAAAACAAAAGATTATTTTATTTGGCTGCCATTATGAAAGAGGTCTATGGGTTTGTTAGTTTTCTACTCTGCTCCGCGAGCTTTTTCCCCAGGTACTCCGGTTTTCCTCTCTCATGTACCAAAAACCAATAATTTACTTGATCTGCTTCAAATTCCTTTAGTTTAGAAGAGCACCTGCACCTTAGCTAAATAAGACTGAGACATTATTATTATTATTATTATTATTATTATTATCATCATCATCATCATCATCATCATCATCATTACTATTACTAATATTAAGGTTTTTTATCTGCATTACAAGGGGGATCGGGGGGCTTGGTTGGAGACAAGCATAAAGGCTTGTGGGTGGAAGTATTTTAGTTGCACCCCTACCACACTTTGGAGAAAAACTGCATTGAAAACCAAATAATTATACAAAGTAAAGAGTATCAAACATTGTTAAGAGAAATGTTTTATTCACCATTTCAAGAAGTGAAATCTTTGGCCACTTGAAATACATTAATTTTACCTTCATAATCAAAACTCTGTAAGGCAGCAGCATCTTGCACATGACAAAAAGAAATACAGCAAATTGAAAATAAAGAATTAAAAAAAACATAGAACATATAAAGTACAAATCCTTATGCAAAAAAAAGGATTTCTCCAAGATACAATGTAGCCAGATTTCACCTCCGGTCTGCATTCTTTTTATGACACTGACTTCATTTCAGCACTTTTTTATCTCTAGAGAATAAGCCCTCAAATAATTTAGAACACTATTATTATTATTATTTTTTTTATGCTTGCACTACTCTGGTTGTGGTAACAAGAACCATTTTCACATTTTAAACTAAAACAAGTTCACGCGGAAAGGGGAATTTGCACTTCCATGGGATTCTTAGCCAAACAGGTTCTTAAAAATTAGTTTCTTATCTGTGGGCAGGTTTATTCACCAGCTCAGTAAAATATGAGATTAGAAAGGTTATGAAACAAATGGAAGGTAAAAGATGGGAAAAGAACTGGGGGAAAATACTGAAAAAACCTTAACCACGTTTTACAACTATCCCTCTGCCAAAACATTTTGTAAATAGCTGTGGTTGTTTCACAATATTATTATTGTTAACACCATAACTTATGACCTGTAAAATAAGCCTACTGCATTCCACACACATTTATTACAAATTTTTCCTTGAGCCTAAATTGAAGACAATGATAACAAAATAGCCAAAAAGACTTTAAGTTGGCTGTATCCCATCTTGTATCTAACAAGGAAATGGTTATTTTGTTATTAATTCTGCCTTGTTTTACTTGTCAATTAAGCTTGGCTTCAACAACAAAAAAGTCCAGCCACTTACAAGCAACAATTTCCTCAAACTTTTCCATGAAAGGACAACAGCTGGTAACAAAGATTCAGTGAGATGCAAAGAAATGAATCCAAGAAACAGAATTTGACAATTTATTATTTTAAACTTTTATGTTCAGGTTAGCCAGTATGACCTCCAGCTTTGATTGGCAGGCTACCCAATCATCACCATAAGTCTTAAACACAAAACCATCAAAAGAGAGCCACTTCACTTGAGGCCAGACCAGATCCTACCAAAATGCTTGTGCTTCCTCAACATCCTGAAAACAGCAAACCCAACATTCAGCTTCTGCAACACAGATGTTCACTTCCCAACCTGAAACAGAACAGCAGTTCTTTGATGATGTCTTTTCTCACAAGTAAGTGTACTGTTATGTGGGAGGGGATGTGGGGGTTAAAATAATTAATGCATGTGTGTGTGCATACTTTTCACACACACATGCATTCCATCAGAAGTCAATTGGCTTCTTCATTCGGTTTAACTTAATATTAGGTACATAATCTTAGTCAGTTAAGACCCATGGTGTGGGATGGCTCCTTCCCGTAGGCTCCCATTACGTTTGGGTTCCCTTGCAGGTCATTCGGCCAGCAACTATATTTTGATTGGCTTCTTCAGTCTTCACAATCACTCTTTCCGGCTTTTTTCATCTTTCTTTCGGCTTAAAGTACCACACTTTGCCTTCCAGTACCTTAACTTAACATCACCTGCATTTATCACCCTGTTGTAATAAGACTTGCTTTTGAATTGCATTTCACCAATTTTGCCATTTTCTTTTACCAACTCACAATAAGTGACTGTTTCTCTTTCCCATTCACTGTGAACATTGAAAGGCATTGCACTTTGGTTGATGGTGATGAGCTTCCTTGGGACATCTTGACCCCACAAGGAAACAACCACTTTCTTTTATCTCCACCTTGCTACTGCACTAAAATGTGGGCTCTTGTTGAGTTTGCACTTTCCCAACTTGTGCAAATTACAACTTTCAGTTACTGAGAATATGATCCTTATACCTGAACTAACCAGTGCCACAGTTACCTCTAGGATCCTGGGTTTATGTTGGTAATTGACCAGGAGATTGCCTTTGCCCTCACACAATGTCTTGATAACCCAGCCCATGGCCAAACTTGATTAAGCTTCCATTTGGAACTACATGTATATACCCATCTCTTTGCAGCTGTGGTTTCATGTAGGGTTTAAGAGTGTAGGCTAATTGCTTCCCTGGAAATTCTGACGAGGCTAGTTAACTGACTAATGGGAAGAGTGGATACTGAACAAACCTAAAAAGTCAGTAGCTAGAGGCAGGAAAGTGTGTCAAGACAGGAGAACCTTATAATGGACTCCTGATCGATGGTAATGGTAATGGTAATGAATTTATGTGCACTTCGTATTCACATATTCAAATGCTCAGTTTACAAGTAATCAATCTGTGGGAGAGACTGGACAACAGCGTATACACGTACAGGTGCCACTGGCAGCCACTATCACTCCATTAGTGATCTCACTCAACCCATAAATGAATGAAATGAAGCCTGACCACAACAACAGGAACTACTGTACCTGTCCTACTTTTTGTGACAAGTGTGTGGCTTCTTTTATGTCCCATGCATGTAGGATTATGAACATTGAAGGGTTGTGAGACTGGATCTTTGGTTTACTGTCCTTATCCAAGAAGACTTGAAAGTCTAACCAATTGCAGATTGTATTACAGCACTTTCTCCTGAGTTATTTAAAGACCCTGAGTGTTGGTCTGGCCAGAGTTGAACCCGTGACCTTCAGCACAGAAGTCACATGCTCAACTAATTGAGCCAACCGGTCGGCGGTCAAATTAAGACTAAGAGGTGACCCAGTAGATATTACGATTGTTATCGCATGCATGCCTAGCACCGACCAACTGTATGGCAGAGTAGAGGAAATGCATAATAATGTTGATCAAATATTTAAACATGGAAAAGGGAATGACTATGTGATAGGACTTGGGGATTTCAATGCAGTTGTTGGAGAAAGAAGTGATGGTTTAATAGCAGGCTGTTTTAGCCTTGGTGGCAGTAATGATAGGTGAGACTTCCCAATTGAGTTCTGTAAATGCAGGAACATTATGACAGGTAACACCTGGCTTGAGCTCAATTTAATGGACTGATTCCAATTCTGATCATAATCTGGTCACGACAAACATGAAGCTCAGTTTGAAAAGAATATTTGGTAGTAAGAAAACAAGGAAATAAAATAGAAAGAAGAACTCTGAAGAGGACATGGATCAATATCTTCAAATGAATGCAACTCAAAACGCATTACATAATTAACAGATGGAATTAGCTTAAAATTGCACTTTGGAAAAGTGGGGAAAAAATATTGGATAGAAGGTAAGCAATAAGCCTATGAAGCCTTCAGTTCTTCTTCTTGTTTATTTTCCTAGCCAATGAAGACAGGGTAGGTACATCACTTCTTGTGAACCCTCATTTGGCTATTGAGTGCTATAGGAGC
Source organism: Montipora capitata (assembly GCA_949126865.1). Lineage (NCBI taxonomy): Eukaryota > Metazoa > Cnidaria > Anthozoa > Scleractinia > Acroporidae > Montipora > Montipora capitata. The sequence goes on along the minus strand of OX421454.1, from coordinate 114,319 downwards.
TCTGACATCACATGTCAGATATTCATGTCGAGAGTCTTGACCAGGTGGGTTGAGTTGTCACTCCCTATGATCATCCCTTTTCTGTTTAGCTTTGGCTATCCCAAGTTGGCTTCAAAGTGGAGGCTAATTTTGCTTATCAGAGCTGTCCACGTAACTGTGTCTCTGGCTAGGTCCTCCCAAGTTTCTTTGTTAATCTTACATTTCTTGAGGTTTCTGTTCTAATCAGCACTGTCTAAATGTACCTTTTCTACCTACATGACCTGCCCATCTGAGGTGTGCTTTTATGATCACCTCTTCAATGCCAGTCATGTCAGCTTTCTCCAGAACCTCAGTATCTGGTAGTCCATCTTGCCATCTGATTTTCACGATATTTCGAAGACAGGTTACATGTAGATGGAAATGGTTACGCTGCATCACATGCCTGCTGTAAGTTGACCATGTTTCACATGCATATATAGAAGCAATTTGAGAAGTACAGATGATAGACAAAACAAAGAGAGGCAAAATGGAACAATGTAAATTTATATGGTATGTGGTAGAGGAATGCATGGGAAAAACGAACATTGCAGACAAATGCAAGAAGTGAGTGCTAAGTGGTAAGAGAGTCAGTGTAAGGCCTGGTCAGGAATTTCTAATCTTCCTTGAAGGCAAACAATGAAGTCAAGATACGAACCTAAACTATATCGGAATTTAATTACAAAGTTGCAAGATGGATACTGTGAGAATAAACAAGATTGAGAATCATCAAGATTGTCATCTGCAGCACTTTATTTTTGGGGCCAAGTGGTGGTCTGCGAGAAAGAGGATGCCCAAATGCAAGAAAATTGTGAGATGTCGCTTTGGAGGAGAGTCCTAAACATCTCTTGCTCACATAAAGTCTAAAATAAAGAAGAACTTTTGTGTATTGACCAGGAGAGGGTCACCATATTGGTTATCAATAACAACACTTGGCTTGGTCGTACCCATTGCCCCGGGCCATTGCCATAGTGAGATCCTCCCTCCCGGAAGACCTTAAACAGGAAAGCAGTAAGGGGTGGAGGCCCCTACTTAAGAAGAACACCAAGCAATGGCAACTGGAAGAAATACCCAGTCTCATGGGAGGAAACACACACACACACACATGCAGGTTCCTGAATTGTGTATATGGGGTACAAAGAGGCCTCGACATGGTCCTCAGAGAGTTAGCACACCCCTGCCCCTTTTGGAGTGCTATTTCCCACTGAATTTCATGACACCAAAAAGGTAAGCCGAAACTTTGAAAAGAGCATCGTATTTATGTGAAAAAGTAGATTTTAGGCTGAAATCTGCCTCTTGCCATTTTAAAATGGACAAAACCTAACATTATCTCATTTCTTGCCAGTAGCTCCATATATCGATCAACATCTCTAAGACAATTTTCGTGCTTTATTGAAAAGCACCAGCCTTCCGTTTCCCATTTCACATGCGTGTGATGCTAGTTAAGAGTAGTAAAGATGCAATTAGCACCATGTGGTGCAAGATAACAACAGGTTTATTTAAATACAATCAAAACAAATTTAATTCACATTTACCTGGTTGCTCAGTTTAAATGGCTGAGCTCTTGGGATAAATACTGCACTTGCTTGCTAAAAAAAGACAAAGCTTTCAGACATGGTTTCATGCTACTCTGCTTTGAACAATAAATTATGACTCAAGAAAACCTTTATTTGTGGTATTGAATCCAAACGAATGTATAGGCTTACAATTCAGAACTTGTCTCAATGTAAATGTTCAAAAATGCTATATGAAAACCTTATGTACTTCCTTGTTTCATTTCTTACATACGTGACAATATCAATCTCATCTCATTGAACAAGTAAAACTCTATTATTACTTTGCTTCTTACCAGGAACTCAACTGATGAATAGCCCAGTGGACCTCCCTAGACCGAACAATTTAAGTTCCGACTCAGAACAGATTCCACCACTGTTGCAGACTGCCAATCCACTTTATGGTACCCTCGGCTTCGTATCCTGTAAAACACAGCGTATTGCTTCTGATCAGCCCAGGCAAGTCATTTGCAGCACTTTGATGAAAGATGCATCCTTGCAGTAAGTTGACTTTTGTATGGGTTGGGGTATGGGGGGTTAAAAGAATTAAGCTCTGGTTGAATCTTACAAAGCATACTTTGCACAGACATGCATTCGGTCAGAAGTCAATTGGCTTCTTGATTCGGCTTAACTTAATAATTATTGTAGTTAGATTAGTTAATAAGACCCGTGGTACGGGATGGCTCCTCCCCTTAGGCTCCCATTACGTTTGGGTTCCTTTGCAGGTCTTTCGGTTCACAACTGGATTTGATAGGCCTTTTCAGTATCGTCAAGTACTATTTTCGGCTTAAAAGACTGTACTTTGTCTTCCAGTAATTCGATATGAGGTCACCTTGTTGGTCATCTACCATAAGAGTTCCTGAAATGTTTTTCTACCAATGAAGACTTCATCTTCTGCAAGCCTTTCTTCTTCGTTGCTCTTTCCAGAGACTTTGAAGTCCCTTGGATGGTCATCTACAAATGGAGTTCCTGACATTTTTCTACAAACAAAGACTTCATCTTCCACAAGTTCTCCCGCTTAGTTGCATGCATTGAAATTGAATTTCTTCACATGATACACTTCACTTGCCAGACCCAGTCCTGAGTCAAGTGAAGGTTTAATCTCGTAAGGTCCAACCAGACACTAACATTGATTAAGATAACAGGCCATTCCAATTTTGTGGGGAGATCTCATTTGGGAACTTCCTTCAAGCTGAGTGGTCTCTGCTGTAAAACTTAAGACAATTAGGTTAGGCTCGCAATGTCTGTTGTGGCTTTACCTCTTGCCTGTACAAAATTATTTTTCCAAATGATCCTCTTTAAAAACTACACTTCAGACTGAGACAATTCAGTTTGGCCAAACAAAAGTTAATTCACAATGGCAATGTGGCAACTGCTTACCACTTCAGCATTGCGGGGATAGGTTAGGTAAACCATAGGTGTCAACTAAGTACTCACTAGGGTAAGCTGTGATGAGGCTGTGTTCTTTCTCTTAAATTGCATAATTAAGAAGAGACACCTCATTTACAGGTTACCCGAGGGAATTCATGGGACAATCCATACACCCTAGTCTAAGTTTTTTTTAAGTAACAAGGCTAAATCTGACATGAAGAGCAAGAGGAAAGGCAGTCAGTTATGGTTAGCGCTCCATGGGAGTGAGATGGGAGGATTTTTTTCACTGTGGTAGCGGTAACACTGAGACATTGACAATAACTATTGCCTCTTTGTTAGTTTTATCTTGTGAAAGGAAACTCCTGTCAAAAAGCCCTGCATTGCATTATGGCAGGCAGTCGCACTTAGTCTAGTAGCATTCACATTAAACATCTGCAAATTGCAAGCGCCCAGTGGCACTCATCAGCAACAGTCCCAGCCCAAGTACAATCAATGGATCTAAAGGGCACCTGTGGAATTGCACTGGAACCAGCCAGCTGAAGACATGAATAACCAAAATACTACTTTTGAAAAGAATCACGTTAAGTAGTTAGAGTAGCTGCCAATGAGGCGAAGACTGCTTAAAACAGAGCTGAGGATAAAAGGACATCACTTTAAATTAACCCAAATAGTTTTAATACCTATTGACATTGACAGAATAGATATTACAACTTCCATTTAATTTTAAAAACACACAGCTGCTTCAGCTTGCACGAGGCACACGAAAAACCTTTGGCATTTTCTTTCGCCAAAAATTAAATTCTTTCGAATCAAAAACGAGTTTATCATCAAAGGGTATTTTTAAAACGTGTGTTGGAAAAGCTGTCAATAATTAATAACTGGCTGGTTGGTTCCCATTTTTGGGTAAGTGAAGTCCTGGCAAAACAACATCAAGAAGGCTGAATTATGGAGACTGATACATGTACCTAACAGCAACCCAGACAAGGTAAGGCTAATTTTCATGGCACAACTTTTGTTTTTTCAAAAACTGTTTCAGGAATTGAAACAGACCAGGATTCTAACCTGGGATAGGCCGGACCTTGGGGATAGCAGTCCAACACACTGCACTACCCTTTGGGAACAAAAGTTGTACCATGTCAATGGGTCTGAGGCAAGACACTATAACCTGGCATGAGGTATGTGGAACTTTAATTTGTATTTTTCTGCCGATTCCGAACCCACACTTCATTCGATCTCTCGTTGCTGTCACCTACACTGTGTTACAGGATTCACTATTCGATTCATCGTCGACACTTTGGTCATTTTACTACTATACCGCTATGACCACGTGAAGCAACGGCCATTCACTATGACAATGACAATGGCCTGCAAAGCCCTGAAAATATTCTTGGTTTTGCCAGGCACCCAAATTTTTCCAGCATAGGTGCGCACCCCTCCATCAACATCTTCAAAAGCAGTGGAGTACTCAATAAATAATGTCAAGGATGCTTTGTAACCATTAAAAGGAAATAAACAAATTAAATTTTTAATGCTGAACATGTTGTCGAGCTGGTCATTTAAAGATGATTAACACAAAGAGCTAAATTTTGAAGCCAGTAGTGGAATGGGCTTTAAGAGTACATGATTATAGTTAGTAGCAGAAAACACTACACTAAAGAGTTAATTGAAGAGAGACTTTGAAAATTGACTAACTATTTTGTTAAGTTAAACCTTGCAAAACTTAGAGCCCAGGATTCTCTCACACCAGAAGCCAAGGCTAGACACAACTTGTCAGTGTCTCCCTAAGGGGTACTGAAGTTTGGAAACGAGGGCTTACAGACAAAGCATGGTGGATCATTATTCAGCTGTCCTTTATCCTGTGTGCTGTTGGTGAAGGTATTCAAAGTGGTTCAACCCTTTGCATTTGCAGATAAAATCTAAAAGTGTCAGCAATGAAATGAATGCTACTTAGCGGTCCTTTCTCCTGTGTCCTGTTGTTGATCCTGTTCGAGGAACTGTTGGCATTTGCGGATGAAATCTAAAAGTGTCAGCAGTGAAATGATTGCCATTCAGGTGTCCTTTTTCCTGTGTGCTGTTGGAGATCCTATTAAAAGGGCTTTAAACCTTTGCATTTATGAATGAAATCTTAAATTGAGTTAGCATTGAAATGAAATGCTCCAGGGCACTTCTTTAGGTTTAGTGATGTTTGTGATCTATGGAAAGAGGTTAAATGGATGTTACTGGACAATGCTATATCCTTGGAGTTGTTTGTAATGCTGCAGAAAATTGTTCAACCTGTGATTTTGTGATGAAATATTTAAGTCTGACCAATCCAATGAATTTATCTGAGCAGTCTTTTACCCTTAATGTATGTTTGTGATGCTGTATGTTTTAGCCATCTGAGAGGAAGTTGAACAACTCTAATATTAACTTCTCTGTTAACGGTTTAAAACTTAAAAATGATTACCCCATGACAGACCTCTTTTAACTGAATCTATTCACGGTTAGATGCAGGTTTTCAAAAGGAGCGATAGTGCCACTGTAGGAAAAAGTTGAGAGAAATTAGCTATGTTTCTTCCACTTTGTTTAATTACGCATGCCTTCGGATTGCAGAAACCAAAAACCAAGGCATTAACAAGTATCGTCTTGGATCTGATCAGCAATTTAAGAATTAACTTAAAAGACTACATGTGTCATGCCCTGGTTGTCCCAATTAATCACAGTGTATTTTGTAGCCAAAATGGGGCTAAGCTTGTAAGGGGCGAAAAACTTGAAATTACGTTTAACTAGTTTGCTTTGACAAAAAGGTTGTGTTTATTCCAGACTTTTGAAATTTGCATTCAAAAAGACTTGAGGTTCACTTTTAGTTGTAATACATGCATGGCTGAGAGCAAGAGCCACAGTAACATCAATGTGAAGCAGTCTCTGTAGTCATCTTAAGTCATCCACTTTCAGACATGTGTGACAGCTGCAGTGTTTGTGCCCAATACAGTAGAACTCTTACCAAAGAACCCATGAAGTCATTACCAATTCCAACGCAGACATGGCAAATTGTGAGCCAAGATATCTTTACCCATGAGCAAAAGGTTTACCTGGTTACTGTCTGCCATTTTTCGGACTGGATCGAAGTCCATGAACTCCAGGACACCCTCTCCGCCACAGTTATAAACAAGACCAAGGCCCACTTTGCGCGATTTGGCATACCACAAACCTGCCATACTGACAATGGCTCACATTTTGCAAGCAAGGAATATGAGAACTTTGCCACACAGTACGGATTCAAACACACAACCTCCTCACCCTATCACCCTCAAGGCAATGGCAGAGCCGAAGCTGCAGTCAAAGTGGCCAAAGCAACACTGAAGAAATCCACAGACTTCCAGACTGCACTGCTCAATTACCGAAACACACCACCTCAGGGAAATACAAATTCACCTGCACAGCGCATGCTCTGTTGACGTACCAGGACAACCCTGCCAACACCCAACCACCTCATAAAGCCCTCACCAGTCAACCCAGATGTCGTCACTCAAGAACTCACCCTGAAGCGAGCCGCAAGCAAATGCTACTACGACACCAAACCGACCAAAGTACATCGCGAGCTTGCTGTCGGTTCCAGTGTATATGCAAAACCTCCACCTACACAGAGGAGTCATCCACGGATACGAGGGACTATCATCTCCCAGGACACACCTAGATCATACACCATTCAGACACCAACCAGCAACATCCATAGAAACCGGGTTCATATCACGCCAACAATGGAACAGTCTCCTCCACCAAAACAGACCAACCCACCACGCCACGGTTACAGGAACCCCCACCGAACAACGGTATCCTGTCCATAGAACCACAAGCAGAAGAAACTGTTGCCAACAATCAACCTCCTGCGCAGACTCTA
>OX421454.1:100000-102500 GCA_949126865.1 Montipora capitata | reverse complement strand
ATGTTCCTGTATGGCGAATCTGTACATAATGTCGATACAACTTCGATTAACCGGTGGACGAAACCTTCCAGTCTAACCAGCTTGAAGAAGAAATATTTTGGAGCTACCCAAACAGCGAGTCCTGTTTTCAGCTGACAAGAATTAGTAAAAGCGGAGATATTGCCACGAATCCTGGTCCTACAGTAGCAAACACAAGTGGAGTGAGCTCTAGTAGAAAAGTATATGCTGGCTAAAGCTCTCAGGGTGAACCAAAATGGCGTTGTTTGCTCGGGCTGCTCAAGCCCATTCCATCAAAAGTGTTCAGGCATGAGTAGGAAGGATCTATCATTCTATCGTTGTCATGGAACTTGGTTTTGCTTTACTTGCTCCATGCCTCAATTTATGGATAGCTTTTTTGAGAACTCCACTGACAAAGTAAACTGCTCGGACTCTTTCACTTCAAGCGACGAGTCTTCTCCTTCGCCGTTTGATTGTTTCATTTCAAACATCAGCGCATATTACAAGAGAAACCTGAAGATTGGACATTTAAATGTAAATAGCATTTACGGCAAGGCGGATGAAGTTCTTAACTTACGCAATACGTGCCGATTTGATATATTTTTCGTAGCAGAAAGCAAGATCTACGGATCAGTGAGCAGCTCTCTTTTTGCTCATCCTGAATATCGCATTATTCGAAGAGATAGGAAGAAGGGTGCTGGCGGCATGTTAGTCTACATACGACGGTGCATTACAGCCCTTCGTCGAGCAAAACTCGAACCCGAGGGTGTTGAATCGATATGTATAGATGTTAAGGGCTGTGGCAACTCCTGGTTCTTAATTTGTGCGTGTTACCGCCCTCCCAGCAAATGCAAGATTCCTGAATTTTTATCGTCATGTGTTTCAGCTGCTGAAAAGAATTAATGTATTCAAAGCGAAAGGAAGTCGTGTTTCTTGGAGACTTTAATATTGATATGCTATCGGAAAATGGCTCCTTTGCCAGGTCAAGTTATAACCTTTCGAATTTTTGCGACCAATTCTGCTTGATAAACACAATATCTTCTCCAACAATAGTCACAGCTTCAACGAAAACGTTGTTGGATGTTATTCTTGTATCGCACCCTGAACGGTTTGTCTCTAGCGGCACTCTTCACCTTGGTATTAGTGATCATGATTTAATCTTTATTGTTAGAAAACAAAGACTACCTGAAAAAACTTTGATGAGCGGGCTTTTCTTTCAACCTTAAGAGACACCCCATGGGACACTGCCTATGTGTTTGATGAGGTGAATGACATCTGATGCCACTGGGAAAGCCTTTTCAAGAAGGCTATTGATGAACACGCCCCAGCCATACGTGTGAACCTTAAATGTAATCACCTGCCGTGGATCAATCAGACTACTCAAAAACAAATGCGCTTCTGGAATTATTGCAAGGAGCAAGGAGCAAGGATGGCACAGTCGGTTAGTGCGCGGCCTTGCTGCAAGAGGTCCTGAGTTCGATTTCCGGATCTCGCATCCTTCTTTCGACATCTTTCCTTTCCGTGTAGCTACGTAGCTTTAAATACCCGTAAAATGGAGCACTGATGGCGAGGGGGGAGTAAAATGAGCGCACCGTCGACCTCAGGTTTGTCATGCAGTTGAATTACTGTTACGAGTTATCGACGTTAAATATGGTTACTTTACTTTACTTTATCTGTATGGAAAATTTCGCCGATTCAAGTCGAGAGAAAACTGGAACAACTACCGTTTACAGCGAAACAAGGTCACAGCACTGAAAAGACAGGCTGTTAAAGATTTCTGCTCCGAAGCTGTGTCTGTCTCTTCTAGAGGCTCGACTGGTTTATTCTGGAGAAAACTGAGGCCGCTTTTACCAAATAACAAGTCCAGTGACAATTTAAGTCAAATTTGTTTTCTTCAAAACGGCGCAATTGCTCCTGATCCCAGCGCTGTTCTGAATGAGTAATTCGCATCTCCTTCTGTTGACGAGTCAGTCTTGACCTTGTCCGTTGACGAGTTTTCCGGTCACATCAGTGTTGTTAATATAAACGCGATGGCTCCTAAGCTTAATTTTCATTTTCATCCAGTTAGCGAAGCCCATGTTTCTGATATTCTCTCTAATCTGAACATAAGGAAAACAACTGGTCCTGACGGTATACCATCTAAGCTGCTTAAAATAGCTACCCCCGTCATTACGGAACCTCTGACAAAGCTATTTAATCATTGTATTGGCGTCGGCGAGTGGCTTTATCAATGGAAATTCAGTAACGTTACTCCCGTTTACAAGAAAGATGACGAGACATCCAAATCAAAATTATCGTCCTGTTAGTGTCATATCAGTGATACCGAAGGTGCTTGAGAGAATTAAATAGGTTCAGCTATTTAGCGCATTCACTCCAGTCTTTTCTGATAACATGTCTGGCTTCCTACGCGGACATTCATGCTGTTCCGCCTTACTTAAGCTAACTGATGATTGGCGCCATGCTCTTGACAAGAAAAAAGATGTGGGAGTGGTTGCTATTGACC
>OX421454.1:60000-82500 GCA_949126865.1 Montipora capitata | reverse complement strand
CTTACTCACAGCTCCATCAGATCGCCCTTGTCATTACAATTTAACGGAAGATTTCGATGGCTTATATATTTGAGGCAAAAGTCATTTTATCTCTCATATGGTAAGCACTGTAGTCGCGGAATACAAAGTGTACGCATGCGCCCTGAAAGGAAACATACACCAATGCATTCAACTTTATTTCATCCCGGAATTCAGAGTAACTACAAGACCTACTACCTTGGGAGACATAACATTTACAGCTAAAATACATAGCATCTATGGATACATAATTAACTTACTAGAAAATATAAAAGAAAAATTGATTAATTCAAAAGAAAAGCGGCTATACAAAGTGTTTCCCTGGATTCTTATTTTAAAATCTGTTAACTCAGTAGCGCATTCCACAACTTAGCTGATTAAGTAAGGACAAAGAGTTAAGACCATAACTGCTTGTTCCAGGTTTATTGGGGGACAGAATGTAACTTCCGCAAAGATCATGTAAAGAAAACGGCGTTCGAAAACTCGGTTGTTTTTTATGTGCAGTAGTAGAAAAATCATTAAAAAAAAAAATTTCACACAGTAATATGAAGAAATTTTGAATGCGCTTCTTGCATAGAGATACAGACTGAGTTTCGCTTCAGTAATCTACAAATATAAATGTCAGTGTTCTATTGTTTACATTATACCGTTTTTGTTTTGACAAGACGACTGACGAAAGTCTACGCAGTTTTTTCTACAAGAATAACAGCGAGAACAGCGCTACTTTGTCGCGAATATTCTATAACATATCTTTGTTCAGAAATCAAAAGGCTACATTAATTAACAGCACACACCAGGGCTACTCCTTAGTATCTGGCTAGAAATGTTCTTCTCCCTCACCTCCGGTCGCGCTTCAACCATTTGATGAGGGCCAGTCTCGTGCTTTTCAAGTTGCCTCGTTCATTCCCAAAGAAATTCTGGGTAATTCTGCCATACCATGTCAAGGAAGACCCCCGGTTGTCATTCCGTCGATGTTTTTACAAGTGTCGGGCCACCCAGTCCTACCAGCAAAGTACAGCATCGATTGGAGATTTTAGCATTCAAAACTTGCCCAAATTGTATCGGTAGGTCCTGGAATTCGTGCACAGAAAAGCCAGAGAGACAACTTTATTTGTGAACCGCCATGTTTACAACAAATTATTTTAGGTGTCCCAGTCTGCCCGAAACCATCTCTCACCTCTGTCTCCAGAAGACCAGACAAGCACGGTTCTTACATCTACGTTTATGCCTGTACAATCAACTGAAATGTCAATTGCTTGTAAAAACCAGCATCTTTATTTTGGTATGGTACGTATCGGAGAGCCAGAACATTTTCGCATGCGATGACGGAATGTTTGAGCAAGAGAGAAAAATGCAGTACCTCCAGACGTGGCGCTGGAGCGTCGTACCAAACGAGTCATCCCGGGATTTCGGCCCGTGCGATCGCTTTTGGACGCAGTTGGCCCTTTGCTGCTTTCTGCTACCGACCTTGCCTCCCGGTGCGGCATTGAGGGAGAGATATGTCGGCCCCTAAACCATGTGTGACAAATCCCACGCCTACTCACAGCTCCATCAGATCGCCCTTGTCATTACAATTTAACGTAAGATTTCGATGGCTTATATATTTAAGGCAAAAGTGATTTTATCTCTCATATGGTAAGCACTGTAGTCGCGGAATACAAAGTGTACGCATACACCCTGCTAAAGGAAACATACACAAATGCATTCAACTTTATTTCATCCCGGAATTCAGAGTAACTACAAGACGTACTATCTTGGGAGACATAACATTTACAGCTAAAATACACAGCATCTATGGATACATAATTAACTTAATAGAAAATACTAAAAGAAAAATTGATTAATTCAAAAGAAAAGCGACTATACAAAATGTTTCCTTGGATTCTTATTTTAAAATCTGTTAACTCAGTAGCGCATTCCACAACTTAGCTGATTAAGTAAGGACAAAGACTTAACACCATAAGTGGTTGTTCTAGGTTTATTGGGGGACACAATGTAACTTCCGAAGAGATCATGTAAAGAAAACGGCGTTAGAAAACTCGGTTGTTTTTTATATGTAGTAGTAGGAAAATCATTCAAAAACAAACTTTTACACAGTAATATGAGGAAATTTTGAATGCGCTTCTTGCATAGAGATACGGACTGAGTTTCACTTCAGTAATCTATAAATATAAATGTCAGTGTTCTCTTGTTTACATTATACCGTTTTTGTTTTGACAAGACGACTGACGAAAGTCTACGCAGTTTTTTCTACAAGAATAACAGCCAGAAAAGCGCTACTTTGTCCCGAATATTCTATGACAAATATTTGTTCAGAAATCAAAAGGCTACATTAATTAACAGCACACACCAGGGCTACTCCTTAGTATCTGGCTAGAAATGTTTTTCTCCCTCACCTCCGGTCGCGCTTCAGCCATTTGATGAGGGCCAGTCTCGTGCTTTTCAAGTTGCCTCGTTCATTCCCAAACGATTTCTGGGTAATTCTGCCATTCCATGACAAGGGAAAACCCCCGGTTGTCATTCCGTCGATTTTTTTACAAATGTCGGGCCACCCAGTCGTACCAGCAAAGTACAGCATAGATTGGAGATTTTAGCATTCCAAAACTTGCCCAAATTGTATCGGTAGGTCCTGGAATTTGTGCACAGAAAGGCCAGAGAGACAACTTCATTCGTGAACCGCCATGTTTACAACAAAGAATTTTAGGCCTCCCAGTCTGCGCGAAACCATCTCTCACCTCTGTCTCCAGAAGACCAGACAAGCACGGTTCTTACATCTACGTTTATGCCTGTACAATCAACTGAAATGTCAATTGCTTGTAAAAACCAGCATCTTTATTTTGGTATGGTACGTATCGGAGAGCCAGAACATTTTCGCATGCGATGACGGAATGTTTGAGCAAGAGAGAAAAATGCAGTACCTCCAGACGTGGCGCTGGAGCGTCGTACCAAACGAGTCATCCCGGGATTTCGGCCCGTGCGATCGCTTTTGGACGCAGTTGGCCCTTTGCTGCTTTCTGCTACCGACCTTGCCTCCCGGTACGGCATTGAGGGAGAGATATGTCGGCCCCTAAACCATGTGTGACAAATCCCACGCCTACTCACAGCTCCATCAGACCGCCCTTGTCATTACAATTTAACGTAAGATTTCGATGGCTTATATATTTAAGGCAAAAGTCATTTTATCTCTCATATGGTAAGCACTGTAGTCGCGGAATAAAAAGTGTACGCATGCGCCCTGCTAAAGGAAACATACACAAATGCAATAAACTTTATTTCATCCCGGAATTCAGAGGAACTACAAGACCTATTATCTTGGGAGACATAACATTTGCAGCTAAAATACATAGCATCTATGGATACATAATTAACTTAGGAGAAAATATTAAAAGAAAAATTGATTAATTCAAAAGAAAAGCGACTATACAAAATGTTTCCTTGGATTCTTATTTTAAAATCTGTTAACTCAGTAGCGCATTCCACAACTTAGCTGATTAAGTAAGGACAGAGACTTAAGACCATAACTGGTTGTTCTAGGTTTATTGGGGGACAGAATGTAACTTCTGCAAATATCATGTAATGAAAACCGCGTTAGAAAACTCGGTTGTTTTTTATATGCAGTAGTAGGAAAATCATTCCAAAACAAACTTTTACACAGTAATATGAGGAAATTTTGAATGCGCTTCTTGCATAGAGATACAGACTAAGTTTTGCTTCAGTAATCTACAAATATAAATGTCAGTGTTCTCTTGTTAACATTATACCGTTTTTGTTTTGACAAGACTACTTACGAAAGTCTACGCAGTTTTTTCTACAAGAATAACAGCGAGAACAGCGCTACTTTGTCGCGAATTTTCTATGACAAATATTTGTTCAGAAATCAAAAGGCTACATTAATTAACAGCACACACCAGGGCTACTCCTTAGTATCTGGCTAGAAATGTTCTTCTCAATCACCTCCGGTCGCGCTTCAGCCATTTGATGAGGGCCAGTCTCGTGCTTTTCAAGTTGCCTCGTTCATTCCCAAACGATTTCTGGGTAATTCTGCCATTCCATGACAAGGGAAGACCCCCGGTTGTCATTCCGTCGATTTTTTTACAAGTGTCGGGCCACCCAGTCCTACCAGCAAAGTACAGCATCGATTGGAGATTTTAGCATTCAAAAGTTGCCCAAATTGTATCGGTAGGTCCTGGAATTCGTGCACAGAAAAGCCAGAGAGACAACTTTATTTGTGAACCGCCATGTTTACAACAAATTATTTTAGGTGTCCCAGTCTGCCCGAAACCATCTCTCACCTCTGTCTCCAGAAGACCAGACAAGCACGGTTCTTACATCTACGTTTATGCCTGTACAATCAACTGAAATGTCAATTGCTTGTAAAAACCAGCATCTTTATTTTGGTATGGTACGTATCGGAGGGCCAGGACATTTTCACATGCGATGACGGAATGTTTGAGCAAGAGAGAAAAATGCAGTACCTCCAGACGTGGCGCTGGAGCGTCGTACCAAACGAGTCATCTCGGGATTTCGGCCCGTGCGATCGCTTTTGGACGCAGTTGGCCCTTTGCTGCTTTCTGCTACCGACCTTGCCTCCCGGTACGGCATTGAGGGAGAGATATGTCGGCCCCTAAACCATGTGTGACAAATCCCACGCCTACTCACAGCTCCATCAGACCGCCCTTGTCATTACAATTTAACGTAAGATTTCGATGGCTTATATATTTAAGGCAAAAGTCATTTTATCTCTCATATGGTAAGCACTGTAGTCGCGGAATAAAAAGTGTACGCATGCGCCCTGCTAAAGGAAACATACACAAATGCAATAAACTTTATTTCATCCCGGAATTCAGAGTAACTACAAGACCTATTATCTTGGGAGACATAACATTTGCAGCTAAAATACATAGCATCTATGGATACATAATTAACTTAGGAGAAAATATTAAAAGAAAAATTGATTAATTCAAAAGAAAAGCGACTATACAAAATGTTTCCTTGGATTCTTATTTTAAAATCTGTTAACTCAGTAGCGCATTCCACAACTTAGCTGATTAAGTAAGGACAGAGACTTAAGACCATAACTGGTTGTTCTAGGTTTATTGGGGGACAGAATGTAACTTCTGCAAATATCATGTAATGAAAACCGCGTTAGAAAACTCGGTTGTTTTTTATATGCAGTAGTAGGAAAATCATTCCAAAACAAACTTTTACACAGTAATATGAGGAAATTTTGAATGCGCTTCTTGCATAGAGATACAGACTAAGTTTTGCTTCAGTAATCTACAAATATAAATGTCAGTGTTCTCTTGTTAACATTATACCGTTTTTGTTTTGACAAGACTACTTACGAAAGTCTACGCAGTTTTTTCTACAAGAATAACAGCGAGAACAGCGCTACTTTGTCGCGAATTTTCTATGACAAATATTTGTTCAGAAATCAAAAGGCTACATTAATTAACAGCACACACCAGGGCTACTCCTTAGTATCTGGCTAGAAATGTTCTTCTCAATCACCTCCGGTCGCGCTTCAGCCATTTGATGAGGGCCAGTCTCGTGCTTTTCAAGTTGCCTCGTTCATTCCCAAACGATTTCTGGGTAATTCTGCCATTCCATGACAAGGGAAGACCCCCGGTTGTCATTCCGTCGATTTTTTTACAAGTGTCGGGCCACCCAGTCCTACCAGCAAAGTACAGCATCGATTGGAGATTTTAGCATTCAAAAGTTGCCCAAATTGTATCGGTAGGTCCTGGAATTCGTGCACAGAAAAGCCAGAGAGACAACTTTATTTGTGAACCGCCATGTTTACAACAAATTATTTTAGGTGTCCCAGTCTGCCCGAAACCATCTCTCACCTCTGTCTCCAGAAGACCAGACAAGCACGGTTCTTACATCTACGTTTATGCCTGTACAATCAACTGAAATGTCAATTGCTTGTAAAAACCAGCATCTTTATTTTGGTATGGTACGTATCGGAGGGCCAGGACATTTTCACATGCGATGACGGAATGTTTGAGCAAGAGAGAAAAATGCAGTACCTCCAGACGTGGCGCTGGAGCGTCGTACCAAACGAGTCATCTCGGGATTTCGGCCCGTGCGATCGCTTTTGGACGCAGTTGGCCCTTTGCTGCTTTCTGCTACCGACCTTGCCTCCCGGTACGGCATTGAGGGAGAGATATGTCGGCCCCTAAACCATGTGTGACAAATCCCACGCCTACTCACAGCTCCATCAGACCGCCCTTGTCATTACAATTTAACGTAAGATTTCGATGGCTTATATATTTAAGGTAAAAGTCATTTTATCTCTCATATGGTAAGCACTGTAGTCGCGGAATAAAAAGTGTACGCATGCGCCCTGCTAAAGGAAACATACACAAATGCAATAAACTTTATTTCATCCCGGAATTCAGAGTAACTACAAGACCTATTATCTTGGGAGACATAACATTTGCAGCTAAAATACATAGCATCTATGGATACATAATTAACTTAGGAGAAAATATTAAAAGAAAAATTGATTAATTCAAAAGAAAAGCGACTATACAAAATGTTTCCTTGGATTCTTATTTTAAAATCTGTTAACTCAGTAGCGCATTCCACAACTTAGCTGATTAAGTAAGGACAGAGACTTAAGACCATAACTGATTGTTCTAGGTTTATTGGGGGACAGAATGTAACTTCTGAAAATATCATGTAATGAAAACCGCGTTAGAAAACTCGGTTGTTTTTTATATGCAGTAGTAGGAAAATCATTCCAAAACAAACTTTTACACAGTAATATGAGGAAATTTTGAATGCGCTTGTTGCATAGAGATACAGACTAAGTTTTGCTTAAGTAATCTACAAATATAAATGTCAGTGTTCTCTTGTTAACATTATACCGTTTTTGTTTTGACAAGACTACTTACGAAAGTCTACGCAGTTTTTTCTACAAGAATAACAGCGAGAACAGCGCTACTTTGTCGCGAATATTCTATGACAAATATTTGTTCAGAAATCAAAAGGCTACATTAATTAACAGCACACACCAGGGCTACTCCTTAGTATCTGGCTAGAAATGTTCTTCTCCCTCACCTCCGGTCGCGCTTCAGCCATTTGATGAAGGCCAGTCTCGCGCTTTTCAAGTTCCTTAAGAAGAAAGAAATTTTGAATGCGCTTCTTGCATAGAGATACAGACTAAGTTTTGCTTCAGTAATCTACAAATATAAATGTCAGTGTTCTCTTGTTAACATTATACCGTTTTTGTTTTGACAAGACGACTGACGAAAGTCTACGCAGTTTTTTCTACAAGAATAACAGCGAGAACAGCGCTACTTTGTCGCGAATTTTCTATGACAAATATTTGTTCAGAAATCAAAAGGCTACATTAATTAACAGCACACACCAGGGCTACTCCTTAGTATCTGGCTAGAAATGTTCTTCTCAATCACCTCCGGTCGCGCTTCAGCCATTTGATGAGGGCCAGTCTCGTGCTTTTCAAGTTGCCTCGTTCATTCCCAAACAAATTCTGGGTAATTCTGCCATTCCATGACAAGGGAAGACCCCCGGTTGTCATTCCGTCGATTTTTTTACAAGTGTCGGGCCACCCAGTCCTACCAGCAAAGTACAGCATCGATTGGAGATTTTAGCATTCAAAACTTGCCCAAATTGTATCGGTAGGTCCTGGAATTCGTGCACAGAAAAGCCAGAGAGACAACTTTATTTGTGAACCGCCATGTTTACAACAAATTGTTTTAGGTGTCCCAGTCTGCCCGAAACCATCTCTCACCTCTGTCTCCAGAAGACCAGACAAGCACGGTTCTTACATCTACGTTTATGCCTGTACAATCAACTGAAATGTCAATTGCTTGTAAAAACCAGCATCTTTATTTTGGTATGGTACGTATCGGAGAGCCAGGACATTTTCACATGCGATGACGGAATGTTTGAGCAAGAGAGAAAAATGCAGTACCTCCAGACGTGGCGCTGGAGCGTCGTACCAAACGAGTCATCTCGGGATTTCGGCCCGTGCGATCGCTTTTGGACGCAGTTGGCCCTTTGCTGCTTTCTGCTACCGACCTTGCCTCCCGGTACGGCATTGAGGGAGAGATATGTCGGCCCCTAAACCATGTGTGACAAATCCCACGCCTACTCACAGCTCCATCAGACCGCCCTTGTCATTACAATTTAACGTAAGATTTCGATGGCTTATATATTTAAGGCAAAAGTCATTTTATCTCTCATATGGTAAGCACTGTAGTCGCGGAATACAAAGTGTACGCATGCGCCCTGCTAAAGGAAACATACACAAATGCAATAGACTTTATTTCTTCCCGGAATTCAGAGTAACTACAAGACCTATTATCTCGGGAGACATAATATTTGCAGCTAAAATACATAGCATCTATGGATACATAATTAACTTAAGAGAAAATATTAAAAGAAAAATTGATTAATTCAAAAGAAAAGCGACTATACAAAATGTTTCCTTGGATTCTTATTTTAAAATCTGTTAACTCAGTAGTGCATTCCACAACTTAGCTGATTAACTAAGGACAGAGACTTAACACCATAACTGGTTGTTCTAGGTTTATTGGGGGACAGAATGTAACTTCTGCAAATATCATGTAATGAAAACCGCGTTAGAAAACTCGGTTGTTTTTTGCATGCAGTAGTAGGAAAATCATTCCAAAACAAACTTTTACACAGTAATATGAGGAAATTTTGAATGCGCTTGTTGCATAGAGATACAGACTAAGTTTTGCTTCAGTAATCTACAAATATAAATGTCAGTGTTCTCTTGTTAACATTATACCGTTTTTGTTTTGACAAGACTACTTACGAAAGTCTACGCAGTTTTTTCTACAAGAATAACAGCGAGAACAGCGCTACTTTTTCGCGAATATTCTATGACAAATATTTGTTCAGAAATCAAAAGGCTACATTAATTAACAGCACACACCAGGGCTACTCCTTAGTATCTGGCTAGAAATGTTCTTCTCCCTCACCTCCGGTCGCGCTTCAGCCATTTGATGAAGGCCAGTCTCGCGCTTTTCAAGTTCCTTAAGAAGAAAGAAATTTTGAATGCGCTTCTTGCATAGAGATACAGACTAAGTTTTGCTTCAGTAATCTACAAATATAAATGTCAGTGTTCTCTTGTTAACATTATACCGTTTTTGTTTTGACAAGACGACTGACGAAAGTCTACGCAGTTTTTTCTACAAGAATAACAGCGAGAACAGCGCTACTTTGTCGCGAATTTTCTATGACAAATATTTGTTCAGAAATCAAAAGGCTACATTAATTAACAGCACACACCAGGGCTACTCCTTAGTATCTGGCTAGAAATGTTCTTCTCAATCACCTCCGGTCGCGCTTCAGCCATTTGATGAGGGCCAGTCTCGTGCTTTTCAAGTTGCCTCGTTCATTCCCAAACAAATTCTGGGTAATTCTGCCATTCCATGACAAGGGAAGACCCCCGGTTGTCATTCCGTCGATTTTTTTACAAGTGTCGGGCCACCCAGTCCTACCAGCAAAGTACAGCATCGATTGGAGATTTTAGCATTCAAAACTTGCCCAAATTGTATCGGTAGGTCCTGGAATTCGTGCACAGAAAAGCCAGAGAGACAACTTTATTTGTGAACCGCCATGTTTACAACAAATTGTTTTAGGTGTCCCAGTCTGCCCGAAACCATCTCTCACCTCTGTCTCCAGAAGACCAGACAAGCACGGTTCTTACATCTACGTTTATGCCTGTACAATCAACTGAAATGTCAATTGCTTGTAAAAACCAGCATCTTTATTTTGGTATGGTACGTATCGGAGAGCCAGGACATATTCACATGCGATGACGGAATGTTTGAGCAAGAGAGAAAAATGCAGTACCTCCAGACGTGGCGCTGGAGCGTCGTACCAAACGAGTCATCTCGGGATTTCGGCCCGTGCGATCGCTTTTGGACGCAGTTGGCCCTTTGCTGCTTTCTGCTACCGACCTTGCCTCCCGGTACGGCATTGAGGGAGAAATAAGTCGGCCCCTAAACCATGTGTGACAAATCCCACGCCTACTCACAGCTCCATCAGACCGCCCTTGTCATTACAATTTAACGTAAGATTTCGATGGCTTATATATTTAAGGCAAAAGTCATTTTATCTCTCATATGGTAAGCACTGTAGTCGCGGAATACAAAGTGTACGCATGCGCCCTGCTAAAGGAAACATACACAAATGCAATAGACTTTATTTCTTCCCGGAATTCAGAGTAACTACAAGACCTATTATCTCGGGAGACATAATATTTGCAGCTAAAATACATAGCATCTATGGATACATAATTAACTTAAGAGAAAATATTAAAAGAAAAATTGATTAATTCAAAAGAAAAGCGACTATACAAAATGTTTCCTTGGATTCTTATTTTAAAATCTGTTAACTCAGTAGTGCATTCCACAACTTAGCTGATTAACTAAGGACAGAGACTTAACACCATAACTGGTTGTTCTAGGTTTATTGGGGGACAGAATGTAACTTCTGCAAATATCATGTAATGAAAACCGCGTTAGAAAACTCGGTTGTTTTTTGCATGCAGTAGTAGGAAAATCATTCCAAAACAAACTTTTACACAGTAATATGAGGAAATTTTGAATGCGCTTCTTGCATAGAGATACAGACTAAGTTTTGCTTCAGTAATCTACAAATATAAATGTCAGTGTTCTCTTGTTAACATTATACCGTTTTTGTTTTGACAAGACGACTGACGAAAGTCTACGCAGTTTTTTCTACAAGAATAACAGCCAGAAAAGCGCTACTTTGTCGCGAATTTTCTATGACAAATATTTGTTCAGAAATCAAAAGGCTACATTAATTAACAGCACACACCAGGGCTACGCCTTAGTATCTGGCTAGAAATGTTCTTCTCCCTCACCTCCGGTCGCGCTTCAGCCATTTGATGAAGGCCAGTCTCGTGCTTTTCAAGTTCCCTCGTTCATTCCCAAACAAATTCTGGGTAATTCTGCCATTCCATGACAAGGGAAGACCCCCGGTTGTCATTCCGTCGATTTTTTTACAAGTGTTGGGCCACCCAGTCCTACCAGCAAAGTACAGCATCGATTGGAGATTTTAGCATTCAAAACTTGCCCAAATTGTATCGGTAGGTCCTGGAAATCGTGCAGAGAAATTCCAGAGAGACAACTTCATTCGTGAACGGCCAAGTTTACAACAAAACATTTTGGGTGTCCCAGTCTGCGCGAAACCATCTCTCACCTCTGTCTCCAGAAGACCAGACAAGCACGGTTCTTACATCTACGTTTATGCCTGTACAATCAACTGAAATGTCAATTGCTTGTAAAAACCAGCATCTTTTTTTTGGTATGGTACGTATCGGAGAGCCAGAACATTTTCGCATACCATGACGGAATGTTTGAGCAAGAGAGAAAAATGCAGTACCTCCAGACGTGGCGCTGGAGCGTCGTACCAAACGAGTCATCCCGGGATTTCGGCCCGTGCGATCGCTTTTGGACGCAGTTGGCCCTTTGCTGCTTTCTGCTACCGACCTTGCCTCCCGGTACGGCATTGAGGGAGAGATATGTCGGCCCCTAAACCATGTGTGACAAATCCCACGCCTACTCACAGCTCCATCAGACCGCCCTTGTCATTACAATTTAACGTAAGATTTCGATGGTTTATATATTTAAGGCAAAAGTCATTTTATCTCTCATATGGTAAGCACTGTAGTCGCGGAATACAAAGTGTACGCATGCGCCCTGCTAAAGGAAACATACACAAATGCAATAAACTTTATTTCATCCCGGAATTCAGAGTAACTACAAGACCTATTATCTTGGGAGACATAACATTTGCAGCTAAAATACATAGCATCTATGGATACATAATTAACTTAGGAGAAAATATTAAAAGAAAAATTGATTAATTCAAAAGAAAAGCGACTATACAAAATGTTTCCTTGGATTCTTATTTTAAAATCTGTTAACCCAGTAGCGCATTCCACAACTTAGCTGATTAAGTAAGGACAGAGACTTAAGACCATAACTGATTGTTCTAGGTTTATTGGGGGACAGAATGTAACTTCTGCAAATATCATGTAATGAAAACCGCGTTAGAAAACTCGGTTGTTTTTTATATGCAGTAGTAGGAAAATCATTCCAAAACAAACTTTTACACAGTAATATGAGGAAATTTTGAATGCGCTTCTTGCATAGAGATACAGACTAAGTTTTGCTTCAGTAATCTACAAATATAAATGTCAGTGTTCTCTTGTTAACATTATACCGTTTTTGTTTTGACAAGACGACTGACAAAAGTCTACGCAGTTTTTTTTACAAGAATAACAGCCAAAAAAGCGCTACTTTGTCCCGAATATTCTATGACAAATATTTGTTCAGAAATCAAAAGGCTACATTAATTAACGGCACACACCAGGGCTACTCCTTAGTATCTGGCTAGAAATGTTCTTCTCTCTCACCTCCGGTCGCGCTTCAGCCATTTGATGAGGGGCAGTCTCGTGCTTTTCAAGTTGCCTCGTTCATTCCCAAACGATTTCTGGGTAATTCTGCCATTCCATGACAAGGGAAGACCCCCGGTTGTCATTCCGTCGATTTTTTTACAAATGTCGGGCCACCCAGTCCTACCAGCAAAGTACAGCATCGATTGGAGATTTAAGCATTCAAAACTTGCCCAAATTGTATCGGTAGGTCCTGGAATTCGTGCACAGAAAGGCCAGAGAGACAACTTCATTCGTGAACCGCCATGTTTACAACAAAGAATTTTAGGCGTCCCAGTCTGCGCGAAACCATCTCTCACCTCTGTCTCCAGAAGACCAGACAAGCGCGGTTCTTACATCTACGTTTATGCCTGTACAATCAACTGAAATGTCAATTGCTTGTAAAAACCAGCATCTTTATTTTCGTATGGTACGTATCGGAGAGCCAGCACATTTTCGCATGCGATGACGGAATGTTTGAGCAAGAGAGAAAAATGCAGTACCTCCAGACGTGGCGCTGGAGCGTCGTACCAAACGAGTCATCCCGGGATTTCGGCCCGTGCGATCGCTTTTGGACGCAGTTGGCCCTTTGCTGCTTTCTGTTACCGACCTTGCCACCCGGTGCGGCATTGAGGGAGAGATATGTCGGCCCCTAAACCATGTGAGACAAATCCCACGCCTACTCACAGCTCCATCAGATCGCCCTTGTCATTACAATTTAACGTAAGATTTCGATGTCTTATATATTTGAGGCCAAACTCTTTTTATCTCTCATATGGTAAGCACTGTAGTCGCGGAATACAAAGTGTACGCATGCGCCCTGCTAAAGGAAACATACACAAATGCAATAAACTTTATTTCATCCCGGAATTCAGAGTAACTACAAGACCTACTACCTTGGGAGACATAACATTTACAGCTAAAATACATAGCATCTATGGATACATAATTAACTTAGGAGAAAATATTGAAAGAAAAATTGATTAATTCAAAAGAAAAGCGGCTATACAAAATGTTTCCTTGGATTCTTATTTTAAAATCTGTTAACTCAGTAGCGCATTCCACAACTTAGCTGATTAAGTAAGGACAGAGACTTAAGACCATAACTGGTTGTTCTAGGTTTATTGGGGGACAGAATGTAACTTCTGCAAATATCATGTAATGAAAACCGCGTTAGAAAACTCGGTTGTTTTTTATATGCAGTAGTAGGAAAATCATTCCAAAACAAACTTTTACACAGTAATATGAGGAAATTTTGAATGCGCTTCTTGCATAGAGATACAGACTAAGTTTTGCTTCAGTAATCTACAAATATAAATGTCAGTGTTCTCTTGTTAACATTATACCGTTTTTGTTTTGACAAGACTACTTACGAAAGTCTACGCAGTTTTTTCTACAAGAATAACAGCGAGAACAGCGCTACTTTGTCGCGAATTTTCTATGACAAATATTTGTTCAGAAATCAAAAGGCTACATTAATTAACAGCACACACCAGGGCTACTCCTTAGTATCTGGCTAGAAATGTTCTTCTCAATCACCTCCGGTCGCGCTTCAGCCATTTGATGAGGGCCAGTCTCGTGCTTTTCAAGTTGCCTCGTTCATTCCCAAACAAATTCTGGGTAATTCTGCCATTCCATGACAAGGGAAGACCCCCGGTTGTCATTCCGTCGATTTTTTTACAAGTGTCGGGCCACCCAGTCCTACCAGCAAAGTACAGCATCGATTGGAGATTTTAGCATTCAAAACTTGCCCAAATTGTATCGGTAGGTCCTGGAATTCGTGCACAGTAAAGACAGAGAGACAACTTTATTTGTGAACCGCCATGTTTACAACAAAACATTTTGGGTGTCCCAGTCTGCGCGAAACCATCTCTCACCTCTGTCTCCAGAAGACCAGACAAGCACGGTTCTTACATCTACGTTTATGCCTGTACAATCAACTGAAATGTCAATTGCTTGTAAAAACCAGCATCTTTATTTTGGTATGGTACGTATCCGAGAGCCAGAACATTTTCGCATGCGATGACGGAATGTTTGAGCAAGAGAGAAAAATGCAGTACCTCCAGACGTGGCGCTGGAGCGTCGTACCAAACGAGTCATCCCGGGATTTCGGCCCGTGCGATCGCTTTTGGACGCAGTTGGCCCTTTGCTGCTTTCTGCTACCGACCTTGCCTCCCGGTACGGCATTGAGGGAGAGATATGTCGGCCCCTAAACCATGTGTGACAAATCCCACGCCTACTCACAGCTCCATCAGACCGCCCTTGTCATTACAATTTAACGTAAGATTTCGATGGCTTATATATTTAAGGCAAAAGTCATTTTATCTCTCATATGGTAAGCACTGTAGTCGCGCAATAAAAAGTGTACGCATGCGCCCTGCTAAAGGAAACATACACAAATGCAATAAACTTTATTTCATCCCGGAATTCAGAGTAACTACAAGACCTATTATCTTGGGAGACATAACATTTGCAGCTAAAATACATAGCATCTATGGATACATAATTAACTTAAGAGAAAATATTAAAAGAAAAATTGATTAATTCAAAAGAAAAGCGACTATACAAAATGTTTTCTTGGATTCTTATTTTAAAATCTGTTAACTCAGTAGCGCATTCCACAACTTAGCTGATTAAGTAAGGACAGAGACTTAAGACCATAACTGGTTGTTCTAGGTTTATTGGGGGACAGAATGTAACTTCTGCAAATATCATGTAATGAAAACCGCGTTAGAAAACTCGGTTGTTTTTTATATGCAGTAGTAGGAAAATCATTCCAAAACAAACTTTTACACAGTAATATGAGGAAATTTTGAATGCGCTTCTTGCATAGAGATACAGACTAAGTTTTGCTTCAGTAATCTACAAATATAAATGTCAGTGTTCTCTTGTTAACATTATACCGTTTTTGTTTTGACAAGACGACTGACGAAAGTCTACGCAGTTTTTTCTACAAGAATAACAGCGAGAACAGCCCTACTTTGTCGCGAATTTTCTATGACAAATATTTGTTCAGAAATCAAAAGGCTACATTAATTAACGGCACACACCAGGGCTACTCCTTAGTATCTGGCTAGAAATGTTCTTCTCCCTCACCTCCGGTCGCGCTTCAGCCATTTGATGAGGGGCAGTCTCGTGCTTTTCAAGTTGCCTCGTTCATTCCGAAACGAATTCTGGGGAATTCTGCCATTCCATGACAAGGGAAGACCCCCGGTTGTCATTCCGTCGATTTTTTTACAAGTGTCGGGCCACCCAGTCCTACCAGCAAAGTACAGCATCGATTGGAGATTTTAGCATTCAAAACTTGCCAAAATTGTATCGGTAGGTCCTGGAATTCGTGCACAGAAAGGCCAGAGAGACAACTTCATTCGTGAGCCGCCATGTTTCCAACAAATTATTTTAGGTGTCCCAGTCTGCGCGAAACCATCTCTCACCTCTGTAACCAGAAGACCAGACAAGCACGGTTCTTACATCTACGTTTATGCCTGTACAATCAACTGAAATGTCAATTGCTTGTAAAAACCAGCATCTTTTTTTTGGTATGGTACGTATCGGAGAGCCAGAACATTTTCGCATGCGATGACGGAATGTTTGAGCAAGAGAGAAAAATGCAGTACCTCCAGACGTGGCGCTGGAGCGTCGTACCAAACGAGTCATCCAAGGATTTCGGCCCGTGCGATCGCTTTTGGACGCAGTTGGCCCTTTGCTGCTTTCTGCTACCGACCTTGCCACCCGGTGCGGCATTGAGGGAGAGATATGTCGGCCCCTAAACCATGTGTGACAAATCTTACGATTACTCACAGCTCCATCAGATCGCCCTTGTCATTACAATTTAACGTAAGATTTCGATGGCTTATATATTTAAGGCAAAAGTCATTTTATCTCTCATATGGTAAGCAATGTAGTCGCGGAATACAAAGTGTGCGCATACACCCTGCTAAAGGAAACATACACAAATGCATTCAACTTTATTTCATCCCGGAATTCAGAGTAACTACAAGACGTACTATCTTGGGAGACATAACATTTACAGCTAAAATACACAGCATCTACGGATAAATAATTAACTTAATAGAAAATATTAAAAGAAAAATTGATTAATTCAAAAGAAAAGCGGCTATACAATATGTTTCCCTGGATTCTTATTTTAAAATCTGTTAACTCAGTAGCGCTTCCACAACTTAGCTGATTAAGTAAGGACAAAGAGTTAAGACCATAACTGGTTGTTCTAGGTTTATTGGGGGACAGAATGTAACTTCCGCAAAGATCATGTAAAAAAAACGGCGTTAGAAAACTCGGTTGTTTTTTATATGCAGTAGTAGAAAAATCATTGAAAAACAAAATTTTACACAGTAATATGAAGAAATTTTGAATGCGCTTCTTGCATAGAGATACAGACTGAGTTTCGCTTCAGTAATCTACAAATATAAATGTCAGTGTTCTATTGTTTACATTATACCGTTTTTGTTTTGACAAGACGACTGACGAAAGTCTACGCAGTTTTTTCTACAAGAATAACAGCGAGAACAGCCCTACTTTGTCGCGAATTTTCTATGACAAATATTTGTTCAGAAATCAAAAGGCTACATTAATTAACAGCACACACCAGGGCTACTCCTTAGTATCTGGCTAGAAATGTTCTTCTCAATCACCTCCGGTCGCGCTTCAGCCATTTGATGAGGGCCAGTCTCGTGCTTTTCAAGTTGCCTCGTTCATTCCCAAACAAATTCTGGGTAATTCTGCCATTCCATGACAAGGGAAGACCCCCGGTTGTCATTCCGTCGATTTTTTTACAAGTGTCGGGCCACCCAGTCCTACCAGCAAAGTACAGCATCGATTGGAGATTTTAGCATTCAAAACTTCCCAAATTGTATCGGTAGGTCCTGGAATTCGTGCACAGAAATTCCAGAGAGACAATTTCATTCTTTAAACGGCCATGTTTACAACAAATTATTTTAGGTGTCCCAGTCTGCCCGAAACCATCTCTCACCTCTGTCTCCAGAAGACCAGACAAGCACGGTTCTTACATCTACGTTTATGCCTGTACAATCAACTGAAATGTCAATTGCTTGTAAAAACCAGCATCTTTATTTTGGTATGGTACGTATCGGAGAGCGAGAACATTTTCACATGCGATGACGGAATGTTTGAGCAAGAGAGAAAAATGCAGTACCTCCAGACGTGGCGCTGGAGCGTCGTACCAAACGAGTCATCCCGGGATTTCGGCCCGCGCGATCGCTTTTGGACGCAGTTGGCCCTTTGCTGCTTTCTGCTACCGACCTTGCCACCCGGTGCGGCATTGAGGGAGAGATATGTCGGCCCCTAAACCATGTGTGACAAATCCCACGCCTACTCACAGCTCCATCAGATCGCCCTTGTCATTACAATTTAACGTAAGATTTCGATGGCTTATATATTTAAGGCAAAAGTCATTTTATCTCTCATATGGTAAGCACTGTAGTCGCGGAATACAAAGTGTACGCATCCACCCTGCTAAAGGAAACATACACCAATGCATTCAACTTTATTTCATCCCGGAATTCAGAGTAACTACAAGACCTATTACCTTGGGAGACATAACATTTGCAGCTAAAATACATAGCATCTATGGATACATAATTAACTTAGGAGAAAATATTGAAAGAAAAATTGATTAATTCAAAAGAAAAGCGACTATACAAAATGTTTCCTTGGATTCTTATTTTAAAATCTGTTAACTCAGTAGCGCATTCCACAACTTAGCTGATTAAGTAAGGACAGAGACTTAAGACCATAACTGATTGTTCTAGGTTTATTGGGGGACAGAATGTAACTTCTGCAAATATCATGTAATGAAAACCGCGTTAGAAAACTCGGTTGTTTTTTATATGCAGTAGTAGGAAAATCATTCCAAAACAAACTTTTACACAGTAATATGAGGAAATTTTGAATGCGCTTCTTGCATAGAGATACAGACTAAGTTTTGCTTCAGTAATCTACAAATATAAATGTCAGTGTTCTCTTGTTAACATTATACCGTTTTTGTTTTGACAAGACTACTTACGAAAGTCTACGCAGTTTTTTCTACAAGAATAACAGCGAGAACAGCGCTACTTTGTCGCGAATTTTCTATGACAAATATTTGTTCAGAAATCAAAAGGCTACATTAATTAACAGCACACACCAGGGCTACTCCTTAGTATCTGGCTAGAAATGTTCTTCTCAATCACCTCCGGTCGCGCTTCAGCCATTTGATGAGGGCCAGTCTCGTGCTTTTCAAGTTGCCTCGTTCATTCCCAAACAAATTCTGGGTAATTCTGCCATTCCATGACAAGGGAAGACCCCCGGTTGTCATTCCGTCGATTTTTTTACAAGTGTCGGGCCACCCAGTCCTACCAGCAAAGTACAGCATCGATTGGAGATTTTAGCATTCAAAACTTGCCCAAATTGTATCGGTAGGTCCTGGAATTCGTGCACAGAAAGGCCAGAGAGACAACTTCATTCGTGAGCCGCCATGTTTCCAACAAATTATTTTAGGTGTCCCAGTCTGCGCGAAACTATCTCTCACCTCTGTAACCAGAAGACCAGACAAGCACGGTTCTTACATCTACCTTTATGCCTGTACAATCAACTGAAATGTCAATTGCTTGTAAAAACCAGCATCTTTTTTTTGGTATGGTACGTATCGGAGAGCGAGAACATTTTCGCATGCGATGACGGAATGTTTGAGCAAGAGAGAAAAATGCAGTACCTCCAGACGTGGCGCTGGAGCGTCGTACCAAACGAGTCATCCCGGGATTTCGGCCCGTGCGATCGCTTTTGGACGCAGTTGGCCCTTTGCTGCTTTCTGCTACCGACCTTGCCACCCGGTGCGGCATTGAGGGAGAGATATGTCGGCCCCTAAACCATGTGTGACAAATCTTACGATTACTCACAGCTCCATCAGATCGCCCTTGTCATTACAATTTAACGTAAGATTTCGATGGCTTATATATTTAAGGCAAAAGTCATTTTATCTCTCATATGGTAAGCAATGTAGTCGCGGAATACAAAGTGTGCGCATACACCCTGCTAAAGGAAACATACACAAATGCATTCAACTTTATTTCATCCCGGAATTCAGAGTAACTACAAGACGTACTATCTTGGGAGACATAACATTTACAGCTAAAATACACAGCATCTACGGATAAATAATTAACTTAATAGAAAATATTAAAAGAAAAATTGATTAATTCAAAAGAAAAGCGGCTATACAATATGTTTCCCTGGATTCTTATTTTAAAATCTGTTAACTCAGTAGCGCTTCCACAACTTAGCTGATTAAGTAAGGACAAAGAGTTAAGACCATAACTGGTTGTTCTAGGTTTATTGGGGGACAGAATGTAACTTCCGCAAAGATCATGTAAAAAAAACGGCGTTAGAAAACTCGGTTGTTTTTTATATGCAGTAGTAGAAAAATCATTGAAAAACAAAATTTTACACAGTAATATGAAGAAATTTTGAATGCGCTTCTTGCATAGAGATACAGACTGAGTTTCGCTTCAGTAATCTACAAATATAAATGTCAGTGTTCTATTGTTTACATTATACCGTTTTTGTTTTGACAAGACGACTGACGAAAGTCTACGCAGTTTTTTCTACAAGAATAACAGCGAGAACAGCCCTACTTTGTCGCGAATTTTCTATGACAAATATTTGTTCAGAAATCAAAAGGCTACATTAATTAACAGCACACACCAGGGCTACTCCTTAGTATCTGGCTAGAAATGTTCTTCTCAATCACCTCCGGTCGCGCTTCAGCCATTTGATGAGGGCCAGTCTCGTGCTTTTCAAGTTGCCTCGTTCATTCCCAAACAAATTCTGGGTAATTCTGCCATTCCATGACAAGGGAAGACCCCCGGTTGTCATTCCGTCGATTTTTTTACAAGTGTCGGGCCACCCAGTCCTACCAGCAAAGTACAGCATCGATTGGAGATTTTAGCATTCAAAACTTCCCAAATTGTATCGGTAGGTCCTGGAATTCGTGCACAGAAATTCCAGAGAGACAATTTCATTCTTTAAACGGCCATGTTTACAACAAATTATTTTAGGTGTCCCAGTCTGCCCGAAACCATCTCTCACCTCTGTCTCCAGAAGACCAGACAAGCACGGTTCTTACATCTACGTTTATGCCTGTACAATCAACTGAAATGTCAATTGCTTGTAAAAACCAGCATCTTTATTTTGGTATGGTACGTATCGGAGAGCGAGAACATTTTCACATGCGATGACGGAATGTTTGAGCAAGAGAGAAAAATGCAGTACCTCCAGACGTGGCGCTGGAGCGTCGTACCAAACGAGTCATCCCGGGATTTCGGCCCGCGCGATCGCTTTTGGACGCAGTTGGCCCTTTGCTGCTTTCTGCTACCGACCTTGCCACCCGGTGCGGCATTGAGGGAGAGATATGTCGGCCCCTAAACCATGTGTGACAAATCCCACGCCTACTCACAGCTCCATCAGATCGCCCTTGTCATTACAATTTAACGTAAGATTTCGATGGCTTATATATTTAAGGCAAAAGTCATTTTATCTCTCATATGGTAAGCACTGTAGTCGCGGAATACAAAGTGTACGCATCCACCCTGCTAAAGGAAACATACACAAATGCATTCAACTTTATTTCATCCCGGAATTCAGAGTAACTACAAGACCTATTATCTTGGGAGACATAACATTTGCAGCTAAAATACATAGCATCTATGGATACATAATTAACTTAGGAGAAAATATTAGAAGAAAAATTGATTAATTCAAAAGAAAAGCGACTATACAAAATGTTTCCTTGGATTCTTATTTTAAAATCTGTTAACTCAGTAGCGCATTCCACAACTTAGCTGATTAAGTAAGGACAGAGACTTAAGACCATAACTGATTGTTCTAGGTTTATTGGGGGACAGAATGTAACTTCTGCAAATATCATGTAATGAAAACCGCGTTAGAAAACTCGGTTGTTTTTTATATGCAGTAGTAGGAAAATCATTCCAAAACAAACTTTTACACAGTAATATGAGGAAATTTTGAATGCGCTTCTTGCATAGAGATACAGACTAAGTTTTGCTTCAGTAATCTACAAATATAAATGTCAGTGTTCTCTTGTTAACATTATACCGTTTTTGTTTTGACAAGACTACTTACGAAAGTCTACGCAGTTTTTTCTACAAGAATAACAGCGAGAAAAGCGCTACTTTGTCGCGAATATTCTATGACAAATATTTGTTCAGAAATCAAAAGGCTACATTTATTAACAGCACACACCAGGGCTACTCCTTAGTATCTGGCTAGAAATGTTCTTCTCAATCACCTCCGGTCGCGCTTCAGCCATTTGATGAGGGCCAGTCTCGTGCTTTTTAAGTTGCCTCGTTCATTCCCAAACAAATTCTGGGTAATTCTGCCATTCCATGACAAGGGAAGACCCCCGGTTGTCATTCCGTCGATTTTTTTACAAATGTCGGGCCACCCAGTCGTAACAGCAAAGTACAGCATCGATTGGAGATTTTAGCATTCAAACCTTGCCCAAATTTTATCGGTAGGTCCTGGAATTTGTGCACAGAAAAGCCAGAGAGACAACTTTATTTGTGAACCGCCATGTTTACAACAAGTTATTTTAGGTGTCCCAGTCTGCCCGAAACCATCTCTCACCTCTGTCTCCAGAACACCAGACAAGCACGGTTCTTACATCTACGTTTATGCCTGTACAATCAACTGAAATGTCAATTGCTTCTAAAAACCAGCATCTTTATTTTGGTATGGTACGTATCGGAGAGCCAGGACATTTTCACATGCGATGACGGAATGTTTGAGCAAGAGAGAAAAATGCAGTACCTCCAGACGTGGCGCTGGAGCGTCGTACCAAACGAGTCATCTCGGGATTTCGGCCCGTGCGATCGCTTTTGGACGCAGTTGGCCCTTTGCTGCTTTCTGCTACCGACCTTGCCTCCCGGTACGGCATTGAGGGAGAGATATGTCGGCCCCTAAACCATGTGTGACAAATC
>OX421454.1:50000-55000 GCA_949126865.1 Montipora capitata | reverse complement strand
GCATCTATGGATACACAATTAACTTAATAGAAAATATAAAAGAAAAATTGATTAATTCAAAAGAAAAGCGGCCATACAATATGTTTCCCTGGATTCTTATTTTAAAATCTGTTAACTCAGTAGCGCATTCCACAACTTAGCTGATTAAGTAAGGACAAAGAGTTAAGACCATAACTGGTTGTTCTAGGTTTATTGGGGGACAGAATGTAACTTCCGCAAAGATCATGTAAAGAAAACGGCGCTAGAAAACTCGGTTGTTTTTTATATGCAGTAGTAGAAAAATCATTCAAAAACAAAATTTTACACAGTAATATGAAGAAATTTTGAATGCGCTTCTTGCATAGAGATACAGACTGAGTTTCGCTTCAGTAATCTACAAATATAAATGTCAGTGTTCTATTGTTTACATTATACCGCTTTTGTTTTGACAAGACGACTGACGAAAGTCTACGCAGTTTTTTCTACAAGAATAACAGCTAGAAAAGCACTACTTTGTCGAGAATATTCTATGACATATATTGGTTCAGAAATCAAAAGGCTACATTAATTAACAGCACACACCAGGGCTACTCCCTAGTATCTTGCTTGAAATGTTCTTCTCCCTCACCTCCGGTCGCGCTTCAGCCATTTGATGAGGGCCAGTCTCGTGCTTTTCAAGTTGCCTCGTTCATTCCCAAACGAATTCCGGGTAATTCTGCCATTCCATGACAAGGAAAGACCCCCGGTTGTCATTCCGTTGATTTTTTTTCCAAGTGTCGGGCCACCCAGTCCTACCAGCAAAGTACAACATCGATTGGAGATTTTAGCATTCAAAACTTGCCCAAATTGTATCGGTAGGTCCTGGAATTCGTGCACAGAAAGGCCAGAGAGACAACTTTATTCGTGAACCGCCATGTATACAACAAAGAATTTTAGGCGTCCTAGTCTGCGCGAAACCATCTCTCACCTGTGTCTCCAGAAGACAAGACAAGCACGGTTCTTACATCTACGTTTATGCCTGTACAATCATCTATTTTGGTATGGTACGTATCGGAGAGCCAGAACATTTTCGCATGCGATGACGGAACGTTTGGGCAAGAGAGAAAAATGCAGTACCTCCAGACGTGGCGCTGGAGCGTCGTACCAAACGAGTCATCCCGGGATTTCGGCCCGTGCGATCGCTTTTGGACGCAGTTGGCCCTTTGCTGCTTTCTGCTACCGACCTTGCCTCCCGGTACGGCATTGAGGGAGAGATATGTCGGCCCCTAAACCATGTGTGACAAATCCCACGCCTACTCACAGCTCCATCAGACCGCCCTTGTCATTACAATTTAACGTAACATTTCGATGGCTTATATATTTAAGGCAAAAGTCATTTTATCTCTCATATGGTAAGCACTGTAGTCGCGGAATACAAAGTGTACGCATGCGCCCTGCTAAAGGAAACATACACAAATGCAATAAACTTTATTTCATCCCGGAATTCAGAGTAACTACAAGACCTACTATCTTGGGAGACATAACATTCACAGCTAAAATACATAGCATCTACGGATACATAATTAACTTAATAGAAAATATTAAAAGAAAAATTGATTAATTCAAAAGAAAAGCGGCTATACAAAATGTTTCCCTGGATTCTTATTTTAAAATCTGTTAACTCAGTAGCGCATTCCACAATTTAGCTGATTAAGTAAGGAAAAAGAGTTAAGACCATAACTGGTTGTTCTAGGTTTATTTGGGGACAGAATGTAACTTCCGCAAAGATCATGTAAAGAAAATAGCGTTAGAAAACTTGGTTCTTTTTTATATGCAGTAGTAGGAAAATCATTCAAAAACAAACTTTTACACAGTAATATGAGGAAATTTTGAATGCGCTTCTTGCATAGAGATGCGGACTGAGTTCCACTTCAGTAATCTACAAATATAAATGTCAGTGTTCTCTTGTTTACATTACACTGTTTTTGTTATGACAAGACGACTGACGAAAGTCTACGCAGTTTTTTGTACAAGAATAACAGTGAGAAAAGCGCTTTTTGTTTCGCGAATATTCTATTACAAATATTTGTTCAGAAATCAAAAGGCTACATTGATTAACAGCACACACCAGGGCTACTCCGTAGTATCTGGCTAGAAATGTTCTTCTCCGTCACCTCCGGTCGCGCTTCAGCCATTTGATGAGGGCCAGTCTCGTGCTTTTCAAGTTGCCTCGTTCATTCCCAAACGAATTCTGGGTAATTCTGCCATTCCATGACAAGGGAAGACCCCCGGTTGTCATTCCGTCCCTATTATCTCTTACACTGCTGCCCCCCTCCCCCCTTATCAGTGTTGCTAGCCAGACAAAAAAATGTTGGGAACTTAAGCAGTCAACATTGAAAGGGGGAGAGGGGAGAGGAAGTGGGAAAGGTTTAAATTCTAGATACGCCGAGTATTGGAAGTTAGAAAAGGTGTTTTTTAATGAAAGTGTCTCAAGAATTTTGCAACTTGTTGTGTGTATTCAATATCTTAAACCAGCATTGAATGTACAGTCGGGTTCTCTTCGTGCTAAAGTATTCATGTAATTAGCTTGGCACTCTTTTATGCAAATTTGTTTCAACTTAGCCTTTTCACAAACCGCATTTTATCTTTATGTAACCTTGATAATGGCGCAAGATGCACCGAAACGTCGGTTTCTATCACTTATATTTTGGGATGTAGATAAACAGGAAATCAACCCGTGTTCATTGCACAAGCTAACAACTTCAACCTAACGATAAATTTAACCGCTTAAATTTCAGAAAAGGAGATCACTTTCCTAGACCGACAACAGTATACAAAGGAGAACGATTCCATAAGGAATCTATACACCATATCAAAACATATCACCAGCCGCGCCGACTGAAACCTTCCAATACACTGATCGAAGCATTTTACCTCTTGTCACCCGCCCGGTGTCAAGAAGGGTTTCAAAAACGGAGAGGCTAGTAGGCTTCGCCGAACAAACTCTTTGAGGAGGCACTATCTCGATTTAAAGCCCGTCTTGAAAGGCGAGGCTACCGTACGCATTTCATCGAGAGAACACCATCTGAGGTCAATTTTTCTGGAAGGCAGTCGGCACTTAAAAAGCCAAAACTAGCGAGAAAACCCTACCATTTGTCAGTACGTACAACCCAGCGGTGTCAAGTCTTACATGTAATCGTGCAGGTCTGTCACATTCTTTCAAATTTTTGTTTATAGCCTGACAGAGGGAAACTAACCTTGTTGAATCCAGCCGAGCCGCAACGTTTTTTAGTGAAAAACTAGTCTTAAATAACTCAAAACCTGCAAGGCATCCGCGGCCGCACGACATGCGGCCAAAACGGCGGAAAATGCCGCACGTGAATCACGGTAATGCAATCACGTATTGCATACTTAATAAGAATGAAAAAAAAAACGGCACAAATATAAATACACATATAGAACGAATATAAAATAAAGAGATAAACAATAATATACGTTCTTAGCACTTACATTGAAATTAATAGGAAGAGATATAAAATATATCAAAGCAAAATAAAAAACATAAAGAAAGAAAAATTACGGCACAGAAATTTAATACATGCATTACAAAATAAAGCTGTTTGAATATTGACTGGAAAGGCGCGCCATATCAATCGAACCAGTTTCTTCACTTATCAAATAGTGAACGAAGATGAAATTATTGGACTTATTAGCCCTGCGTTTTGGTTTTATTTAACCGTGAATACTTGCACAGAGGGTGCTTCCCACTGGGAACCTGTTTCTTGCCGTCGACCGAACCAACAAGTTTGCTAATTCATCAATGGAACCAACGAGTTTAGCGGCTTGTTTAAAGCAGTTGTAAGTTCAGGGCTTGAAATTAAGGAAAAAATCCAGTCGCAATTTTGCTACAAGATACGAAAAGTCGCAATTTCGCAAAATTTAGTCGCAAAATCGTCGCGCTGCATTGTGTTGTCAGCGGTGTAGCAAGACAAAATATGAGCCCACAATACTTGTGTTGAAAGAAACCGCTGAAAATGGCGAATGATATCGAAGGAATAGCGTTGTGCACGTAACATCGCAGCGAAATTACGCTACAATATGCTGTCTTCAGATTGAAAGAAAACTCAAGGCGAGAAACAAAATAATTTTGTCATTTCTTCATTTATTTTAGTAAAAAGAGCAGCAAAGTGGCAACTGCTAACCCTTAATTATTGCAAGTTTATGTCCTGATTTTGTAGTGTCAGTATGGACATTACAACCAATAAACGTAACACTAACATAGCAATGCTCCATAAAAAGAGTATTGATCCTAGGTAATGAACGGTAATATATTTGATAGAGTGCCACGCTTAAAATTATCTGAGTTAATTATCGAACAGTGAGAAAGTGGCTTAAAATTTGGAGTTTAGAAAAACTGTTGCTGACCAGTTGAACTATTTGTTTCACAACTTCAGGGCTTGGAATTGCGACCAATACAGTCGCATTTGCGACTGAATGTTTTCCCTTTGCGACTAAAATATCTGGAGAAGTCACAAATTTGCAACTTGTTTTCATCTTCGCTCTTTCGAAACAAAAGGGTTAGTGAGATGCGTTCGAGTCCGTCCCGTTTTGTCATCGACGAGGCATTTGAAAGTAGTTGTAATTAGAGTTTTGGGGAAAATCTGTTTGCGGACGGTAGAATGAACTCGAGACAACGAAACATGGAGGTTACTTACACCTTTGCGATTTGAACCCGTTGATAGCGAACTTGCTTACTGATAGAAAACGATAGCTATAGTCAAGTGCTAATAAGGCGCAAAATGTAAACAAAGGTTCCCCTATTCTGTAGATAAGCCAAAATAAGTGCTCTCTTCGCTAATATTAAGAATCAGGGACTGCGCTATTTTTCCTTTCAACCTCTTTCATTTAGGAACACTAACCCGGTACAATTCACAGGATATGTTTGTTTACAATGGCTGATCTCCTTCCTCTCTCGCTATATTTGGTTTATTTCAGTAATTCAATTCTGTTGTTCTCGTACAACTTGTGAACTAGTTTCTGCG
>OX421454.1:2500-45000 GCA_949126865.1 Montipora capitata | reverse complement strand
TGAGTTGCTGGCAGAATCCAGAATACTAAAGCACGAAGGGAAGTATTTGTTCTTACATAAAGGAGATGTGTTGAAATACTTAAAAATATGCGAGTTTTTATCGCTTTCCGTGTGTTCCTTTATCCTGGTAGAAAAGTGGCGACTAGTTTCGCCAATATAGCGGGAATTACAGTCCGCACAAGAAAATTGTTAAACTACCATGGATTTTAGAGCAACAGGATTACGATCTTTAACACTAAACATGTTTTTAATTCTGAATGAAGTGAAAACTAATTTGATAGTTAGGTCAGATTTGCAAAAGCGGTTAGTAAGTTGTCGGAGTTTAAGTTTCGCTATTTTGGAAAAATGGCCGACGAAAGGGAGTTTAAAATAACGTGTATTATTGTCATCATTAGTGTTCCGGCTTTTTCGAGAAAAAGACCCGTCAAGATACCGCTTGAAAGTTTTGTCAATAATTTGTGAGGGAAATGAATTACGTTTCAAGGTGTCAGAAAGTTCATTAAGATCGTTTTGAAGGCCGGAGGAGGTGTTGTTGATTTTATAGATTTGGTCGATAAGAGTTCGAATAAGGCCAATTTTATAGCATGATGGAGTAAACTAAAGAAATTAGTTGAGAGACCTGTGTAAGTTTTTTTTATGAAAAACTGAAAAAACACAATCACGCGAAGAGTTGTCAACAAGTATGTCAAGAAAGGAAAGTTTACAATCATTCTCTTTCTCAAAAGTGAATTTCATGTTAGGGTGCCGTGAATTGATGTAATCAAAACATGACATAGCATCCTGTTCGTTGTGAAAGACACAGAAGGTGTCGTTAACATAACGCCTATAGAGTAGAGGGTGATTCGAATAGTTGAAATTATTAAGCCACGTTTCCTCGTGGAAACCAAGAAAAAGATTAGCTAGGATGGGTGCTAGTGGAGAGCCCATCGCTACCCCATCAACGTGATCATAAAATTTGCCATTAAAAAGAAAATGAGTCTCGGCTGTAGCGAATGAGAGCAATTTCTTAAGGTAGGATTTTTTGATCGGAAATTGAGGGGCATGCTCGAGAATAAGATCCACGGCAATATCAATAGTTTCATTTAACGGAATATTGGTAAATAAACTTTCAACATCGATGGAAATGAGAAACTTGTTGTTAAAATCGAAACTCCTGAGCTCTTCAACAAAAGAGAATGAATCTTTTACCAAATACGTACTTGGCAGAAGTGGAGCAATTAGAAAACTTAAATACTTAGCTAAATTATAATCAGTATAAACTCCAATAGAAGAAACAATTGGTCTAAGAGGTGGTTGATTGTGATTTTCACGTTTCTTATGTAATTTAGGAAGGCCATAAAATTTTGCTGGTTGTGAGCCCTTGGGAAAAATCTTAGTATAGGTATCATTATCAATAGAATGATTTTTCTTAAGTAGACTAATGAAACGTTTAAGTCTGCCTTCTCTTAATAAAGTGGGATCTTTGTCTAATACTTTGAATTTAGATTTGTCATTGAGTATATCAAAACAGGAATCTAAATAAATGTTGCGATCTAAAATAATTACTCCATTACCTTTATCAGGCTTGAGAATTATAAT
Organism: Montipora capitata; assembly: GCA_949126865.1. NCBI lineage: Eukaryota > Metazoa > Cnidaria > Anthozoa > Scleractinia > Acroporidae > Montipora > Montipora capitata. The sequence continues at coordinate 43,422 of OX421454.1, read as the reverse complement.
ATTGGAATTGTTCCTAAGAGTTCGTAGGATACGATGTTTCTTTAGATCGTTGCTTGAAGGACGGTAGGAGGAGATATAGTTTTGAGCCAGGTGAGCGATTTCAGTTTTTAGGTGCGTAGCGGAGTTTTCGTCCATTAGTTTCTTCTTCATGGTGTAGTGGATCTTTTCGAAGGAAGCCAGAATGTCTGTCTTGTTGACATGATGAGGTTTGATGGAGAATCCCAGCCCATTCTTTAGAAGTTCAAGTTCATCATCAGTTAGATTAAACGAGGAGATTGTTTACAGTTTCATTCGGTGAGAAGGGTAGTACGGCATTCTTAATTAGGCTTTTAAGTTTCTTCCGATGAGTTGAAATAAGTTTAGAGATGTTCTTGTCGACATTTTTCTTTAAAGCTCTCTGTACAAGGTACCAATCAACAGAATTCAGAGAGTTCTTAACGCGTTCGATTAACTTGTCACAGTCACAGGTTAGTTTGTTGAGCTCTTTTTGACGTTTGGAGATGGCACTGCGAAGAAGGCGTTTGTGAATAGCGGCGACATCATGACGGTTGGTGTTGGGTAAAGGGAAACAGATAAATTTCATTTTTATTTCGTTTGTAAATTTTAGAATTTTTTAACTAAAACGTTTCTTTTTGGTACCCGAGGGGGGTGCACGTGCACCCAGTGCACCTCCCCAAGATCCGCCCTTGGAACCAATGGCACAATAAGTATTGTACTGGACCGTGTTTCTTTATTGAGATTCTTAAAGTACAACACTAATTAATTAGTTCTTTTTAACATTTTGTAAAGGGTAATCAATGTTGCATTGTTTGGTTTTAACTAGTGGTTACAATCTTTTCTGAATAGAAAGATTTACAAGGAAACAGATTCGTCCCTTAGGGACAATAAAATGCAGAAAAACAACACTAATTAATTAGTTCTTTTTAACATTTTGTAAAGGGTAATCAATGTTGAATTGTTTGGTTTGAAGTAGTGCTTACAATCTTTTCTGAATGGAAAGATTTACAAGGGAACAGATTGGTCCCTTAGAGACAATAAAATGCAGAAAAACAAGTTTGTTGTGATCAGAGGATAGTCATAAAACTAATTGCATTTGATTGTCTCTCCTTTTTTCATCACGTTCTGGTTTAGTCATAATAGTTTTCGCTCTCTTTTCACATTACCTGTTGCTGTTATACATGTCGTGTGAAGACACACACAGGAAAGTTTTCTGTCCTAATGGTGGCGATATTGTCACATTGCCATATATTTTTTCACAAGAGATGAAGCGCGAGTCTCCTGTTGATTATGTACAATAGCTATTCATTCATTAAAAATCATCTCAAAATGACATGATATAAGGTTGACAATAAACGTTGTTAAAAAGATTTCAAATCAAGTGATTCCATCGAAAACATGAATTTCAGAATTGCTTATTTTTGCTGTAAAATGTCTGTGCGCCGCCATTTTGATAAATTCTGGCATTGTACGGTTGCCTTATTTATTATATAAAGGCTTCTTGTGCATCATATCACAATTATACGCGATGAAAGTACCATTTTGCTCTTGTAGCGGCATAATTTGATGAACAAATAATACAAGAACACAAGCCATTCATATTCAAATAAGTGCCTTGGTATTCTGCAGTTTAGCATGAAAATGAAAAAAAAAACCAATCATAAAGTTATATTTGATAAAACAAAATCTTGTTTATCGCAAAATTTTCCTGTTTAAGGTTAATGTTAATTAGAAAGAGAGGTCTCTCAAATTAGCATGTGTTATTTTTCTTTGATAACTTCCTCCCTTGAGGATACTTCCTGGTGATTCTTCGGAGACCATTCATCTCCTTACGTTCTCTTATTTTATTTAATCACTGGTGGAGAACTGGCATTATAGGTTTTAATTTAATTGTTTATTGTTTCTGCTGTGCATGACGATTGTCATTGGGAATAGTCAGTGAATAGCTACTGATCTCCGGCGATAATGCGAAAACGTGATCCACGAGGAACAGACACATGGGTGATAAATTAATGAGTTCTTTTGTCTACTACTCAAATGATTTCTTAATTGTTCTCAACTTGCTTATAAGGAGCAATCAAACTAAAACATCTGTTTATCGTCAATGTCTGGAACCGCTAGGAATGACGACTTATGTTCAACCTGGCAAGAGGTAACAACCTTTTCGAACGTATTCTCTTTTAAAGGCTTTTTGTCTATGAATAGTTAAGCTTAAGCCCTTATTCTTATCCGGCCGTGTAGTTTGTCTTTCTTATTTGCTTTTTACAAGCCAATGCCGTTGGTTTAACGAGTTAGTCCAAGTTAAGGTTTTTTAACTCTATGTTTATTCATCTCTAATCAAGTCAACTAATATAGGCAACTTATGAATCTTAAACAACATAGAGCAATATCGAATCAGCAGTTCACATTTTCAGTTTTTTACCGGCGTTGGGGATGCCCGTCATGTGTTTAAGTTTTGCCAGCTTAACTGACTTGAATTTTAAGGGGTGGCCATAATAAACTTGCAATTGTTCTTCGATAGCCAGGATGCATTGAGACCTGAGGTTTGTCATGGACAGCGCTGAATACAACATGACGGTTTTTGTTGCCACTTTCTTCCTTCCCTATGCGTACTGGTGACGATGATATAACAGTCCGTCTCATTTGTCAAGCACTGTACATCACCGACAAGGTAAGAGAATAAATCTCAAGCGCTTTTGCACTTTATTTTTTGCACGGACTGTATCTCTTCTGTTTGATGTTCCATAAAATACGAAAGTTTTAGATGGTTTATTCGGCTGAACGTTGTTAGTAGAGCGGTTTACTGCTTTACTGCTTGTTCCAGATTTTTTTCCCTTAAAATGTAGTTCTGCCTTAATTCTCATGTGTTTGTAATGGTTTCAATTCTTAAACACTTTTCCGAAAGATAATTTTCATGAATGATTTTGATGAATCAAAGTAAAGTCAATTCCATAATTTTAGAGCTAGTTATGATGTCAAAATAACCATGCAATTTAGAAATGGATTTAAGAATGAGCTTAATAGTACGAGTCATTACCGTAGCTGCCGTCATTTACCCTCAAATAATGTGTTAAATCGTCAGTAAACAATTGTTGTTGTGGGTAACAGCAAGGTGCGGGTTGTGCCATTTTTTTAATCCACCGGGAATGGTAGTTTGCCTCGTTTGTTTAACTGGAACGTTATAGTACAGAGGTGTCACAGTCAATTGTAAACACGCTTCCTTTCTGGAATTGTATTTTGTTTTTGTTTTTGTTTTTATATGAAGACTACTAACCGTAACCGAGAGCGTGATGCCAACACGAGTTGATTTCGTCCATAATTAGTTGCCCGTGCCCAAAAATTGTCATCACCTGTGTAAACAACTTTTATGGTGCCAAAAATAGTCCCAAGATATCCAGCATATCAGGGACAAATTTCCAGTTAACACCAGTTTTCCAGTTTTAAGCCACTCGTTAGGCTCAGTACAACCATAGTTAATCTAGGGACTGGTTATGAAACCCAGGGAATTTCAAAAGCAGGAACAATACAGTTGCAATTAGATGTTGAACCGACCGTGACCCTGCAAAATCTTTTGTCTTTGGTTCGCAAGTAAATTTCGAATAAATTAGTCAAAGCTTTTGATTGAGTATCCTGCCGAAAAAAGTGTTTTTGTCGGGTTTTGTGCAGGGTCAAGGCCAAAAAGCGAACAAAAACATGAAACAAAGAAACTTGTCGAGTTTCATAACCAGCCTACATCTATTAACTATGGTAGAACCTGAGATTGATTTTGTTGACAAATAGTAGTATTTTTCAAAAACGTATCTAGCATCAATAGAATTGAAAATAGGTCTGAAAATTGCTGAATAAAAAGTATTAAATTAAGGAGGCCCGAAATAGTTTCTCCTTTTTTCACCTTTTTTCAAACAAATGAGGCAGTGAGGTGTCATGGCGGCAAGCACGGCGCTAATGAATCTCTGTGATAATTAAATTTTAACTCAAACAAGAAGCAGTTCAAATGGAATGGTGATCTAAACTCACTGAAAGACTTTTGGATAGCTGAATTAGAAGAAGGAAAGAAGTCTGTTAAATGTTGAATCTAAAGGAAGCAGCGAGATTTTAAAATTCGAAACGAGAAAGAGATGGGAAACCACTTCAGTGATAACATCAAACTCGCATTCAAGCCATTTGATGCATTAATATCCCCCATACTCATGTATGGTAGTGAAATCTGGGGTATTGACTGTAATGGTAAACTCGATACGGACCCAGAAAAACTTGTTCAAAATAAATTTTTAAAATGGCCTTTAGGTGTCAATAAAACAATGCTTGCAGGGCCGAAACAGGCAGGTTTCCAAAGCGAATAAAGCCCAATGCAGAACCTTTAAGTTCTGGCTTACTTTAGCTAAACACGAACAGAATAATTGTTACAAATCTCAAGCGGCTTATAATGACATAAAATGGATTTAAGATAAAGCTCTTTGGAGTAAAAAATCAAACTCTTTATATAATATAGGTTTAGGAAATCTTTGGGAAAAAGCACATTTTTCAGATGTAGGAATTCTAAGCATTATTAGACAAAGATTAGAAGACATTGAATTACAAAGGCGGTTCAGTGAGATGAATAATGACATAAGGAAAGATCCCAATCAAAGCAACAAATGCGAACCTACCGTAAAGTCAAACAATAGATAATTACAAATAGGAGGATTACCTTCACCAGGTCAGCAACATCCGGCACAGAACCACCATGACAAAACAGCGACTTAGTAATATAGATTGGCAATAGAAACCGGGCGTTACATGAGACCATATGAGAAACCGAACGAAAGAATCTACCCTTTGTGTAAGAAAGAAGCGGAAGATGAAAAACACAGTCTCCTGCCAAGTTTACCAAGAAAAAAGGAAATCTATGTTTGAATGCTTATATAAAGAATTCAAAATCCCAATCCAATTGTGAAAATGTCGACAGAATATATATTTTTGCTACTATTAACCCCCCCCCCCAGTAGTAATGTTGAGTTACAGAAAATAATTGCAAAGCATATACATGACTACTATGAAATTAGACAGATAACGTAGTTAACCCTTAAGATTACAAAATTGTCAAATTGTAAATTTATTTGGAGGGTTGTCGATATACAATGTATAAGACACCACATAAAGTATGTATGTATGTATGTATTGTCCTTAGATACAGTTACGGTAATCATCTCAAGACGGCATTTGGCCAGGGTATTAGGTACCCATCATACATTTTAGCGTTACATTTTCCTCCAAAATAACGTTACCATGGCAACGTTATGATACCTTTCTTAAGCCTAAAAATCAAGATATATTGTCTCTTTTGAAAAAAACGGGAAGGTGAAGTCTTCCCATTCAGCGTTACCAGATAATGTTAGAAATCTCTAAAATTTTTCAACAATCTGTAGGTCAGTTTTTCAGAAAGATCAGTTTTTTGAAATGTCTCTAATTTTGTCACCTACAGAATTTCTTTGAATTTGAAAGACAAAGGTTTTAAATGAATCCGAGCTAACATGGCCAAAAATAAAAACATTAACCTCCCGGCAGCAGAAATACAAACGAATAAAGTTACAAAATTAGGAAAAATGATGGGGTTACAAGATCAGAATTTACGCATGCGTCACCCGCTCATTCGAGTGCACGTGCACTTCCTTCCCAAACAAACTTCTTGTCTAATGAAGACTCTTTCTATGACAATTAACCAGTCGAAGCGTGAGCGAAGAAGGATCGTGATTTAAAGGTGGAAAACGTAGCGTTACATTTCGAACGTAGTCAGTTTCGGCATGAGCAGATCGATGCCAGTGGGCCTATCAAACACTTCTTTGTCAGTTATATGCAACAAGAACGATTAAATTCGGTGATGATGATGTGGGTCTAGTTCAGAGTCATATGGAAGGTCTCGCAAGGGAAATGTGATTGTCTTGATTTGACAGTACAATGACTTGGAAGCAATAGAAGATGCTAAGACAAAATTCTCAGGTTATGATTACTCCAGTATAAAGTGTGTTGACTAGATGTGACATCGGCGTTGTTCAATGTGACAAAGATACTTGTGGAGTTGAACTCTATCTTTATGAAAACGAAAAACGAAAATGCCTGGTGGTCAAATGGCTGATATGTAGATTTTATCTCCTGGCCAAGCACAGGTTGCCCAAGTTCAGAACAGGTGCTCAATACGTAATGGCTCCTGCTCAGGATAACCGGAATGTGGAAATTTTTTAAAAATGACTGTTTGATATTGTGAGGGTTGGTTAAATCAAACTACCACGTTCTTCGTGTTTCATTATTTCCTATCAACTTGTTTCTTGTGCAAATATGACGCGATTTCAACGAATTATCGTTTTTTTTCTTCAAACAATAAACTTGGGCAGAAGGTCATTACCCGAAGCCTCCATCTTCCATATATACCCCCTGAGTCAACCCTTTCCTTTATCTTTCTATTTTTAGAGGCACTTCGCAGGGGGGCTTTAGTGGGTGTTTTCACAATAGCCAATCATAAGAGACCTATGGTCAGCCATTACTTACGTCACATACGTATTTGACGTATGTTAACCGCTGTACGTATGTTCTCGGTCATATACAAATATAGTAGTTCTAAAAATAGAAAGATACAAGAACGGGTTGACTCAAGGGCAACCTCGTCCCCAGAGCACAAACGGATTTAAGTGACCGTTAAAACCGTTTGTGTACAATTTTCGTAGTTTTCGTGAATAGGAGATGTCTATTTATATTCCATATATATAGGAATTAGAAGAAAGGTGAACGAAATTAGCAGTATTTGTTTATTTCTGGTGACCCATTTTGAATCATGAACTGACGCGAGCAGCTTTTAAAATTGCGTATGTGGCGTTCGCGCGCACGCTCAGCTCTAAACCCTTTCGAGCCTCCTTAACACGGAAACAATGGATAGAGTTCATCAAGCTCCTACTTGCTATGAAAGAGTAATTAACTGCTCAATTCCATCCATCCAAGATTTTTCACTCTCGCCCCAGCTTTCTTTCAACAAATAAATGGCCCTAAACGATCGATCGAAACCACCAATTGTGTCTGCGAATTCATTTTCTGTCTAGTATGAAACGTTCATAAGTTGGATGTACAACTTTTCAAACTAGCAACTTGCCTTTCCAGTATTTTTGAACACTGAACTCGAAAAAATAACATTGGAATATTACAGGTATACAGTTATGACCTCATACACAACAGTTACTGCTCTAAAATTTGTCCCCAAAGTTATGATTTCTAGAGCTTTTTACATGTATTTTATTTCGTTTTCGAAGCGCGGGTTATCCACCAGTTAGGGTAATCTGCTGACTGTTTATTCGGTTATTCTCTACTTTCGAATTGCCCATAATACACTTTGTTTGCCCCCCCAAATTTTGTATAAACTGTTTTCAAATGCTCTGGGGGGCATTGCATATTCCCAAGAGCATTTGAAAACAATGGTTTATGCAAAATTTGGGGGGCAAACAAAGTGTATTATGGGGAATTCCAAAATGGAGAATGCAATAATTGTCCCACTTGCAAAACTAATCAGGCTATATTCACTTAACCTACATGACACGAAATTTGCGTTAAGGAATTTTGCAAAAGAATTTAAAAACTGTGTTCATCGTTTGGTATGACTTGTTCCTGGATAATAAGAAAGGATGTTGAGAGTTTCACATGGAGGCAAAAAATCCTGGTAATACAGCATCGCCTGCGCTTTTAATTAATAACAAGTGATCTTCAGGAAGAGGAACAGTAAACACCCACATATAATAAGAACCTAAAATGTAAGAACCTATTGGGCTAAAAATTATTTTAGACCCCCCTTAAATAAGAACCAGTTGAGCTTAAAAACGTAAACAGGTTCTTATTTTAGAAAATCACCTTGACATTTCAACCGTCTGAAACAAATTTTAAACTGCACAGATCTTGTTTAAAACCCTTTTTCATGTTTATGATTGAAATACAAAGGTATCGGCATCCTCATCGGAGGAAATCAGTCATACATATGTATCGTAGAGTAGATATCTTTTTTGTGGAAATAAGAACCAATCTAAGAACTCGGCCTAAAACTACTGCAAATACCATAAGAATCCATTTAGACTCACTTTGAAAAAGTGAGGTTCCAATGTGGGTGTTTACTGTAGTCTGTGTACTTATAAATTCCGTAAATAAGAACTGATCACTCTGCCACTACATTGTATAAAAGTGGAATCGAAGAAACGGGATAGAGTCCCTCTTGGAAATCTAACTTCAGTCTTTTAGAGAAAAAGGGGTACATTAAATTGATAACGGACACGTACAATCACTGCATGGAAGATGGAAAAGATTTGCAGCAATGTCCCAGTTTCCTCCGGGACTTAACCAAGTACAGAATGCTATATGGAACTATTCTCCACAGTAAACAGAAGGCTAGAAATAGGAAGCAGGCGTTAACAGTGTTGAAGAAAAAACTCAAAGAATCTTGCAATAAAGTGTGAGGCGCCAAATCTAGAAATTTTATTTAATTATTTGCAACACAGAAGAAATACATTAACAAATAGATACAAACCAACAAACAAGAGGGGATAAGAAAACAATTTAAAGATTACATTGGTGGCGAGAAGGCCTAAATAAAACTACTAAGATTATATAAATTAGACCTCCCCAAATATAATATCTAGCGCTTGTTGAACCTACAAGTTGTTGACCGAGATTACAATCGTAGCTTTTACATGAGAAATTGTATAATTAAGAGAATAATAACATTAAGGTCCTTGGTAAAAAAAAAAGTTTGTTAGTCCAACAGAAGAGTAAACGAAATCCACTTGACTTTCTCCTAGAATAAGTGTGAATTTCTCTGTTTAGCGGAAATTTGCAAGCTAACCTGGAAAGGAGAGTTTGAGTTTGATAGGAGAACATGAAGTGACAAAGTTCTAACAAATAAGATAGTGAAATTAAGATTCTAAGGTCCTTGAATATAGGGTCAAAATGAACATTAAAATGAGACTTGTTTATGCTTGTCACATCTCGTTTCTGTAAAATTACAAGATGAGAAAAGTTTTACAGGTGGAGGCCCAAACTGTTGCAGTAACAGGCAGGGATAAACGAGTGAATAGTAAAATACACGTTAGGGTTTGACGATAAATAGGAACTCGATATTAAATCATTTCAATTGATTTTGAGAGGTTTTGGTATTGGACACATGGGACATTTACTCTTCTAATTTAGGTTTCCATGAAAGATTACATCCAAAAAAACTGTCTTTTACTTGTTCAATTGGTTGTTCATTAATCAGAATTTAAAGATTACAAATTCTATGTTTTTGATTTGCTTTGAACACGACAATTCCTTTTTAATATAACACGACACGAAGGATGAAAGCAAACTTGGAGTCCATCTTCAACTCTATTAAAAATATATTAAATATATGAAAATGGAGAGGACTTCATGTGTTTGGAAGAACAAAAGGCTACAAGTAGTCTATACTCGGGCCTGCAAGAAAGTTCAGTCGTGTATCGTTAATTTAGCACTAAAGAAAAGAGAACAGAAAAGTCTGCCCTTCTTACATCGGCCTTAAATTGCGATTCTCATGATGTTGGACTGTGTATGTAGTGAATACCCGGACCCAGATTATCTTCATTTCAGGAGTTAACAATGACCACTGGACCATGGAAACGAGGTAAAAATAGTGTATTTATTCCAAAGTGGCTAAGCACATTGTTTTTTTTACTGGGTATTCTTGCTCAGTGTTTGAGAAAGGAAACGCTAATTGAACGGTTTAAGATGAAAAGAAATGACTCATCGAAACATCTTTTGCAGAAAAAAGTGAAAGAGAAACGAAGTTTAGCTATGAAAACATCTTTCCAGGATGACCAAACTTTCGTGCAGTGCTGCACGTAAAAATCACTTTGTCACGTGCGCGACACGTGAAGATCCGCACTATATCTCAACACTTGAAAATAATTTTAGAAGTACACAAGTTCCTTGAGGATGGCCATGCCAAATGAATCCATACCACGAGAATATAAATACTCACAGTAATGTGCACCCAATTGTCAAAATAAATGTTATTTGCCAGCTGGGAGGTTCGTATAGGAAAAACTGTGACCGAGGCCTTGAAATTGCTGCCCGAGGCCGCAGGCCTAGGGCATCTTTTTCAAGACCGATGTCCCAGTTTTTTGCTATACGGACCGACAATTCGCTGGTAAATAACTTTTTTTTCTTCTCTCTCCCATCCTCTCTTAAAATCACTTGTTTTAACTGTTGACTCGCATCGCGCTTGATAGCAAATGCAGTATTAAAGCGACTTACAAACTGAACGTTTCAAAGAGAAATATTTTTATTTTAATTAAATTTCCAAACCTCTTGTCTAATGAAAAATAACCTCTGTATGTAAACGGAGTCGGTGTCAAAAAAATAGTGTTTCGTTTCCGGAATGGTAAGGGCAGGAGAAAAGATAGAATACTGTAGTGTGGGTCACTTGGCCTTTCATTATTTCGCTTCATGTATTGAAACTCTCGAGAAATAAAGATAGAAATGTGAACGCAAACTCTCTGAACGGTGAGAAGCCTGTCAAGGAATATTAACCATTAATGTCACTGTTCCTTGGTATCAACATGCATAATTAGCTTTTAAACACGTAACGGAAGGCGCAATGGAACGACACAACAGACGTGTTGGCGTTTTTTGGAGGGAAACACTGCCTTGCAGCTGGTCATCCTATGCAACTTCCAGATTGCGTGACATGGAACAACCTCACTTATCTCCCCAGCACTACGAGCTGAGTGGTAAACAGGAAGTGCTGGATCAGACAAGAGTACTGGTTAGTAAGCAATGTACAAAGGCAACGAGCCAACAAGCTTGGGGGAAGTCGCGCTGCGCAGACTTAACCACACCACACAGGCGCGACCCAATTTTAATAATGACAAAGCGATAAATCCAACCCATCTCCAAAGAGAGGGAGGGAGGGAGGGGGAAAACGTTGACAAATTGCAAACAGCTAGTTGATTTACTATAGAAGACAAACTGCTAAGTGAATCTTGGACGACTGAGACTTTTTTAGCTAGACCCTGTCTATTAAAGTAGACAGTTGCACAGGTTCTACTACGTAGCAGGTAAGCATGACACGTGCTTACCTGTACGTAATGAATGAGTCTTTAACAGATTTGGCCAATGCATATGTACGTTATAATCTGAGATCTAGGAACAGTCTTAATATCCTCGTTTTATATACAACAAAACTGTTGATTGTAAGACCTTGAACTGCCGACTACAAAGAACGCGAAGATAACTATCGCGACATGAATAGCCCTTTTAGTACGGTCACGTTCCATTAACGTATTTTACTGATAGGGCAGTAAAATCTCATTTAAAGAGAAGTTGAGATACTTGTTTATGTGCAAAATACATCGGAAGCATAAAGTCTACAAATACCTATTTTACCTTCAAATACTTACCCCTACATAACATTTCAAATTCCGTTTTCCGTGAATCTTCTTATGGTTACATGTGTTACATACGTCGACATACCAACCATTGAAATTACTAGCTTTACAATCACTGGTGCCTCGTTAATCAAATTTATTACTAAGACTTGTTTGCATTACTAATTAACAAGAAAAGGGATAACTTGGGAATTTTTAACAATATCCTTTAATCTAACCCAAAATCATTCAGATATTCAAAACGTCCTATGCATGATCCATTTCCTTCGCTATTGGGTTTGTCAGCATTATGATTTGCAATATTTCAGGTTTACGTGTTCACAAGTTTGTTTTTGTATCTCGAAGATGTTTAGATTTCCAATTACAAACTCTGTGTAAATAGTTCACCCTTCTGAGAACACAAAACAACAACATTCTTTTACAAATCGTACGTACCGGGTATTCCTGATTACTGGGTTCCCTATGGCAAACCCAGTCAAGGTCTGCGTTTAGTTTGTTTGTTTTCTTTTTTTTCTTTTTTTTCTTGTCATGTAACGCGAATGGCGTTTTAGTGGATCCTTAAACAAAATATACCCTTATGGAGCTCAATAATGGAAAGTCAGCAGGAAGGGTTCACAGGCCTGTTGGAAGCGTGCTTGAGTTTCAACAAAATGAGCCCCAAAATCAGTGAGATCTTGTGACGCAGATGAATAATAAAGTAGCTGCTATTTCCAAAATGATGGAATTACCTGGTGATAAATAACGTCGTACGCGTCTTGGAGAGTAAATTTTGACTTTGCATAAACAAGAGTTGGGCGATTGTGATCTTTGTTTTGACTTCGCTCATTTCATTTCAAACTTTATAACACTTGACAGAAAAAGAAACTTACAAAAACCCGGTATCTTGCCATCATTTGACACAGATGCTTCACTGTTTGGCGAGTAAACATGCCAGGGTAACTTAATCACGGTGCCCGCTGAATTCCGGCCATGTCACTTTCGATTTTGCAATTTACTTAAACGTAGCAAAAATCTCCCAAAATGTTTGTCGCTGATCGTAACTTTTTATATTCTATATTCACGGTTCAAAAATTAATGTTGTTTTCATGTCGTAAATATTTTATTCTCGATCGACCGTCCCGGAAACTTCCTTCTGCTCTTTCTAAAAACTGTGTATCAATAGTTATTTGCTTTTTCATCAATATTTGTTTTGCATAAAGCAAGCTAACAAAATCTGTACCTTGCTGAGTTCGCATTTGTTAGCGTTAATAGTATTTTCGGTCAGATGCTTCTGTTTTTTTATGAGGGGTTTATTGATCTGGTCTCCCATCCTAACACTAACCCCGCGGAACAGGGCTTGACCTCAGTGAAATTTAGTATTACAAAGCTGTCAGATGCTCAGAGGGCACACTTGTGGTGAAACGAAGTTGTGAGGGAACTTGAAAATTATCAACATGTCAACCTAGAAGCCAATGTTTCTCGCTTCTCTTTTATTTGTTATTCTTCAGAGACTGGAATGCTGTATTTCAATACCACACAATTCAGTGCCTTCTGATTTTCTATAGCATGTACCACAGGCAACCCAGTGTATGCTTCACGGAAGCATCTCGTTTCGGTATTAAATTTAACTTTCAGGTCTGGATAGCACAAGTGTTGCTAATACTTTTAAAAATACACACACTTTTAAGTTTAACTCTTTTGCCTAGCTTCCCAACCGCGAGAGAGCCGCGGTAAATCTGCCATCGCCAAAAAATGTTATTTTTCTCAAAAAATATTTAAAGTTAGGGGGAAAAAAGTACATCATTTTAAAGCTAAGAAAATAAGCTTTCCAACAGCATATAACTTATTTACAGACAACTGAAACCTTTTATAAAAGCGAAATTTGAACAAAAAAATTCAAGAAAAATAACAAAAAAAAAATAGTTTTCCAGGCAAAATTTGGTCATTTTAGCGTTGATTACGAATTTTGGCTGGAAAATAAAATTTTCTTCAATTTATCTACTTTCTTGGACATAAATTTGACCGAAAACTGATGAGGCACGAATATTTTTGGATTTTTTGAAATAATCGGATTAGCGATTAATGAGTAATCTAATTAGGTGATGACAGGTGTCAGATTTGCGACCCGTTGCTAACGGCAACGGAACGGATCGGATTACGAATAATTAACATCTGTTTGCCAAAAACCACCCAAATAACCGATTTTTCGACGGAAAATTCATCCCAAAGGATAAAACTATTCACTGGACATGTAATAAAGGTAAATATGCTCAAGCGAATGCGAAAACAAATCAATATTTTGAGGCAAAACACAATTCTGTGAGATCAAAGGACCATGTGCTCGACGTGCAATTGTATCGCTAAATAATTAATCTTACCTTTTCAGCAATTTTAACGCTTGAAATCCCATCCAATGAACCACAAATCCCCACAAATCCTTTCCTTTATCTATTACGAAGCATGTAGTGTAATTTTTTGGCTGAAAAACTTTAGAAAAACCGCTTCGCGAGAGCTCAGCGATCGATTGAAAATTGGGTCATCGCATCGGCTCAAATTGCCTGAATTAGAATGGCCGTCATGTAAACGTAATGAAAGCTAGAAAGCCGAGATTTTCAGGGAAACTGGAACCATATCTTCCCAGTAAACACGCCAAATTTCAGCGCGATCGAAGAAAATGGCTGCGTTCTACGAATCCTACAAGAATGTTTCCTGAAGTAATCATTTTTGGTGCGTACTAGGGAAAAGAGTTTTAAGGAACACGCTTCGATGTTTCAAACATCATTTTGCATTTATTTACCTGTTCATCCACGCTTTTGGACAAGTGTTACATACCACGTATTTAAATTTAAACGCATACCTGAGGTAGCTCCTATAGTTGTGTTTATGAGCAAGTTATCTACTTGGCTAGTAATACGATGAAATGTGGATGACCTTGGTACATTGTTAACCAAATACGTTCCAGCAAGTTTCCTCCTTTTTCTGCTGTTATAAAATACCAGTCTCAGCCTTTTCTCTGTAATTCTGCTCGGTTCTCGGGCACGTCTATGTCAATGCACACGCAAATCACAACTAAAGTAAACACACTTGTGCTTATCGAGACCTGTATTTCTCCTTTGGAATCAAGTCTTTATTACCATTGAGAATCAATTAACTGTACAGCCCTTCAAACTACATCACGTTTATTTTCCAAAGAGCTAATTACTCTCCACTGATGACACCAAATCTTGCCTAACCCTAACAACAGAACTATATACACAAGATGGCAGTGAACACGCTCGCTAATATGGCTAGTTGAACAAAGGATATTCCTGGTCCCTTTAAAATGAATTGCCAGTTTTTTCTTAAGGGGAAATTGTTGATAAGGTCATTTGGTATAAAGTATATCGATGTCCAGAAAGTCTTGCTTTATAATGAGCAATTATGTGAGGGGAATCGTTATAGTTAGCAATCTACTAATACAGGAGCCCATCACTCGGAGCGTGCAACTTACCTATTTTCGTGCAACGGCGTTTTCACAAGTAAAGTTATTTTTAGATACGCCTTTCCCGCGAATTAGTTTTCAAAAGCCAATCAGAAGCGGTGCATAATTAGTAATAAACTGTTATTAATTATGCACTGCTTCTGATTGGCTTTTGAAAACTAATTCGCGGGAAAGGCGTATCTAAAAATAACCTTACTTGTGAAAACGCCGTTTCACAGACGCTGTATGGAAGTTGCACGCTCCTGGTGATGGGCTCCTGACTAATACTGCAAGTTTTCTAAAAGGTCCTAAGGTGTTAAATACAATCTTTCGCCAGTAAACCGCTCCAGATTAACGGTATTCTTCAACAACACCTGAGAAGCTTTCAGAAATAGAAACCATCTTCCAACAACCGCCCAAAAGAACCGGTGGCTCAGTTGGTTGAGCACCGGGCTGTCATGCGGGAGGTCGTGAGTTCAACTCCGGCTAGACCAACATTCAGGGTCTTTACATAACTGAGGAGAAAGTGCTGCCTTTGTAATTACATCTGCAAATGATTAGACTCTCTAGTCTTCTCGGATAAGGACGGTAAGCCGGAGGTCCCGTCTCACAACCCTTCAATGTTCATAATCCTGTGGGACGTAAAAGAACCCGCACACTTCTCGCAAAGAGTAGGGCATGTAGTTCCCGGTGTTGTAGTCTGTCTTCTGTGGTGTATCATGGTTGGGATGGTAAATGCTCGGAGATATTAGCTACACCAAGCTACTCTAAAAATCCGAGGGTAAATAAAGATATATGATATGATGATATGATATGATATGATAAGGAAAAATTTCCTGCCCTTTCAGTGGACTGCAAGAAATATATTCTTCCTTCTTCAGTTAAGATAAAAATAAAAAATAGAGAATTTCAGTTTACCATCTTAAATAATCTAATGTCTATGCACCAGAAGATTTTCCAATCAAAAATGATCAAGCCCCACCATGTGCACCTTTTGCAAACAAGGAATTGAATCCATTAAATATTTACTTTGTAATAGTGATGTCACATTTTCGGAAAGCATTCTGCTCTTGGCTTCCTGAATAAAACATTGATTTCCACCCTTCACAATAAACATTTTAAATCATTTAGATGGACTACAGGTTCTTAATAGAATAAATTGTGAGAAATGGGAAAAATCTCTCTAATCAAAGCTCACTTTTGCAAGCTTGTTGATGCGTAATGAAAACTTAAGCTACGATCAAAATGTCTGAAACGGAAAAACAATACAAAGGCATTGAATTGAAAGGATTAAAAAAAAACTTAAATTGTCCATCCCCTGTGGTTTCCATTTATTTTCCCATTTCACACTTTTTTAGTGCAAAATGATGGCTTGTTCAAAGAAAATAAAATAATAAAGACAACGTAAATCTACATCAACCTTTAAAAACACAAATACAAAAATACTTAGAAATATTGTACATCACCTGTGGTTTCACTTATTTTCTTATTTCATACTTTTATAGGGCAAAACGATGGTTTGTGCAAATCGGAGGAAATGCTCGAGACCAGGTAAGCTAACATCAAGCAACAACCCCCATAAAGAGAAAAGAGGTGGTTGCCAATCCCTAACCAGCAATGGTAGGGCAAAGACCCAAACCCCCCATCTTGGGTCTGAGACTTCGTCACTAGGCCCCAACTCCCCCTAGTGGGTCTGAGACTTAGACTAGGCCCCAAACATCCCCTGGTTACTAAGTCTTTGGGTTAGTTGGTTAATAAGGGAGCGTTCGATTGACTGTATCCTTGAATAGGAATACATGGAATACAAGTTAAAAGACTTGACTTGCGGAGATTCACTTTAAATTTTCAAACATCTGCTAAAATGTTCTTTTTAAACATGTTTTTCTTATCCTTGCTGCTTCAAAACGCTGGACATGACAAATTAAATCATCACGCCACTTATTCTTATTCCGGAGTAAGAATAAATGGAGTGGTGATTTAGAAAACGATGTCCGGCATATTAAAGCAACAAAGATAATGAAGATATCTTTAAAATAGCATTCCAACAGGAGTTTCAAAATTAATGTGAATCTGTAAACAACCGTTTGAAAAAACAAACTAACCGTTTGAAAGGGTTAGTGTGATTTTTACAAGGGTTAGTGTGATTTTTACAAGGGTTAGTGTGATTTTTACAAGGGTTAGTGTGATTTTTACAAGGGTTAGTGTGATTTTTACAAGGGTTAGTGTGATTTTTACAAGGGTTAGTGTGATTTTTACAAGGGTTAGTGTGATTTTTACAAGGGTTAGTGTGATTTTTACAAGGGTTAGTGTGATTTTTACAAGGGTTAGTGTGATTTTTACAAGGGTTAGTGTGATTTTTACAAGGGTTAGTGTGATTTTTACAAGGGTTAGTGTGATTTTTACAAGGGTTAGTGTGATTTTTACAAGGGTTAGTGTGATTTTTACAAGGGTTAGTGTGATTTTTACAAGGGTTAGTGTGATTTTTACAAGGGTTAGTGTGATTTTTACAAGGGTTAGTGTGATTTTTACAAGGGTTAGTGTGATTTTTACAAGGGTTAGTGTGATTTTTACAAGGGTTAGTGTGATTTTTACAAGGGTTAGTGTGATTTTTACAAGGGTTAGTGTGATTTTTACAAGGGTTAGTGTGATTTTTACAAGGGTTAGTGTGATTTTTACAAGGGTTAGTGTGATTTTTACAAGGGTTAGTGTGATTTTTACAAGGGTTAGTGTGATTTTTACAAGGGTTAGTGTGATTTTTACAAGGGTTAGTGTGATTTTTACAAGGGTTAGTGTGATTTTTACAAGGGTTAGTGTGATTTTTACAAGGGTTAGTGTGATTTTTACAAGGGTTAGTGTGATTTTTACAAGGGTTAGTGTGATTTTTACAAGGGTTAGTGTGATTTTTACAAGGGTTAGTGTGATTTTTACAAGGGTTAGTGTGATTTTTACAAGGGTTAGTGTGATTTTTACAAGGGTTAGTGTGATTTTTACAAGGGTTAGTGTGATTTTTACAAGGGTTAGTGTGATTTTTACAAGGGTTAGTGTGATTTTTACAAGGGTTAGTGTGATTTTTACAAGGGTTAGTGTGATTTTTACAAGGGTTAGTGTGATTTAGGGTTAGGGTTAGGGTTAGGGTGTATCCTTGGCTGGGCCAAAGTAGGGGTATTTAAAGCACTTTCCTCACCCCAAAAGTCCAGAAATTGAAATTTCAATTACACAAGATGTGAGAGTATCATTTGGTAACTTAGTAACACCAGATTAAAGCCTTACCAGCAGGAGGTATCTACCACTGGAATCGGTCACCATATGCGGCCGATAATCTTTTATGTATGACAGAAGCAGTCGACAGAGCTCGTCCTGTGGCTGAAAAAGATCAGTTGCATTTACCTGAATGTTTGGTCAATCATCGAACTAAACGGTAAGTCAACACTTGTGAGTGCTGAACACACATTGTACAAATTTCTAACAATTAGAGATTGGCATAAATTGCCAGCTAGCCAGTTTGAGAACAGAATCAACATCGATGGATTTCAACAAATGTTTATGGATGGAGTGCTTCATCCATGTCAATCAGTAGAAATTTCAGGTCAATTATCTCAGATCACCATGAGTGTGGCAAATTGTCCCAAAACAGGCTACCCTTTTGTGATGAGATTGATGTAAATAAATTATGCTTATTCTACAAAATTATGCTGAAATGGATGTTGCCCAGAGTACCTGACAAATAAAATAATTAGTGCATATCAGCAACATGTCAACCAGAACCTCGCGCTATGGTGATACAACTTTACCCTGCGCTAGATGTAAATGTGACACAGAAGGTGGAAAAAACCTTTCTTGCTACAGCCACAAAACTTTGGAACTCTCTACCTATTAGTACAAGATCTAGCACCAGTATTATTGCCTTCAAACAGAATTATTGTAATCTTATAAAGAAAGGTTATGCTGGCTTTGATAGCTTTCCCATTTCATAAATTTTTCACCCTTTGAATATTACATTTTACCCTTTTTAATATTTGTAACTTACATGTAGTTTTATATATTTTAGGGGAATTTTAGGGGAGGGCCACAAGTTTACCAGTTCTCAACTATAATGTGTCACCCTTGGTAAATCAAGTTATTTATTTATTATTGATTGATTTCTTTATTTACTTACTTAATTTATTGGAACCAAAGAGAAAATTGTCTAACCTGTAGAGCCAGCTCGTCTCGTCCAGAAAACTTCCTTGTCTTGTAATTATTAAAGTGGAGCACAATGTCCCCACTATCCTTGACAATCAAATAATTCTTCCCAGTGGAGCTCTTTGGGTCAAAGTTACTAGCCTGTTCCCCTGACAGGACTTCCAGGGTCCTTATTTCCAATCCCCGTGCCGGGGGAATAAACACGTACAAGGATAGCATTATTAGGTCACAAAATTCTTTGGCTTTGAACTTCATTGGGCCTGTCAATTCAAACTTTTCTCTTTGCTTGCTAACGGCGGAAACCACTTCCTCCCTTTTTTAAAGACAAAAGCCAAAAAACAAAAAAATGAATAAGGGTCACACAGGTTGGGCTGTCCAGGACAAAGGGAAAGTGAATGATTCAGGTCAAAACTACTGCAGCCAAGAGAGATGTATCTTGCAAACAATGGTTAATCAATTTACTTTAAGTGCCAATTTCTCCTGAAGGTCTAAGCTTCCCTCAAATTAGTGTGACTGGGAACTAACACAATTGTTTGAATCTTAACAATCTGTAGTCTACAGCTAGTTATGCAATATACTGAATACTAATTTTAGTCTATGCCAAGGGTTTCAAGACTAACCAAGGGATCCAGCGATTTTGGGCAGAAAGATCTTCCATCGTGGTTGGCCTTTCCAAATCACCTTCTTTTTGGAGAATTCTGGCTTGCGTTCTGAGTTGGCGGATAATCGGCACCCCTTTGAAGTCAGGAGCATCCTCTTTGTTCACAAATTTTATTGGGTACAGCAGCGAGCTAAGGTGATTTGACACCGTGGCTGAACTGCAATTTCGTTCTTCCTGCAAGGAAACAGAACAGGTTAATTGAGGCTCAAAACAGCCAAAAATCAATAAGTAAATAGAGAAGTGTAAATGAAAGAAAAGGAAAGGAACTTTATTCAAGTGTCTATTAGTTCTACAACTAAATGTGAGCCCGTAATACTTGTGTGTACTGCTCAAAATGGCGAATATTGGAGGGACTGAGTAGTTACGGTTACTCGCTACACAAGTAAGCATCACAGATAAATTGCACTACAATTGTGACCCATAACTTTTGCATCTGAGGTATTGTTTTAAAGTAATTTCTCGCCATAAATCAATGGACTTTTTTACATCAGGTCATGTGCCAACTTGTTTTGATTACACAGGGATAGCTAGTTTATACATTGCTGGGCTCACCCTCGGTGTAAAAACCTGTGAAACTCACAGAGAATGGAACCCTTTAAACTCTGTTGGTAAGGCAATTTTTTACCATCAGCAGATAGGTAAAAAGTTATTTTATCAGAATATTTATCACTGACATGTAGCAGAAATTCATCAAAGGCAAGAGGCTCTGGGTGAAAGTGATCAAGCTTGAAAGTCAAAATTTCACCAACCAAGCAATAAATCAGTGATATAAAAATTTTCCAATTTGCTGGCAATTTCTTTCTTTCAGAAAAAGTATGAAGTCATATTACTAATAATAAAAACAATACTGAAAAAATTGAAGGAACTCAGCCAGATGAGTCATTATAAAAAACTTGAATGGGCATTCTCTGAATAAAAAAAAACATTAAAACATTGCTGCAAGCTTTCGACCACTAGAGCTGAGGTCTTCAACGGGCAAAATGATAAATGAAGTGAAAATTGGGAGAATATATAGTGAGATAAAAATGATAACAATTATTGTTATCAATTTTATTTTTATATATTCTCCAAATTTTCACTTCATTCATCATTTTGCCCGTTGAAGACCTCAGCTCTAGTGGTCGAAAGCTTGCAGCAATCGTTTATGTTTTTTAACCAGACAACGCCCATTCAAGTTTTTTTATCAAAAACAATATTATTATTGACTTCTTACCATGCAGAGTCGACTTTTTAACAGCTAGCTATTTATAATTTATCTTTCATTTGATAAAGGCAGCATTGAAAAGAGATTTCAGATTATTATCAGCATAAAGCAAGTTTCAACAGCAGATTGGTAAAAAGATAACACATTGTTGACCATACTATTATTCTTTCTTTGATAAGTTTTGGACCTGATTTGGTTGTGAATGGCCATAAGAATATTTTAATCATCCCTGTCAGCAATGGGGATTACCTCTGTGTAAAAACCTGAGAAACATTTTTGGGTTTTGTTAGCTCGTGGTAGGATTAGGTTATTGTTTGATGTTTTCTGCCCTTTTGTTTTCCTAAGGGTTCCATCCTCCGTGAGTTTCACAGGTTTTTACACCGAGGGTCGATCAGCCCGGCAATGTATACAGTACACTAGCTATCCCTGTGTAATCAAAACAAGTTGGCACACGACCTGATGTAAAAAGTCCATTGATTTATGGCGAGAAATTACTTTAAAACAATACCTCAGATGCAAAAGTTATGGGTCACAATTGTAGC
Organism: Montipora capitata; assembly: GCA_949126865.1. Lineage (NCBI taxonomy): Eukaryota > Metazoa > Cnidaria > Anthozoa > Scleractinia > Acroporidae > Montipora > Montipora capitata. Next base: position 21,986 of record OX421454.1, on the reverse strand, counting down.
GCAATTTATCTGTGATGCTTACTTGTGTAGTGAGTAACTACTCAGTCCCTCCAATATTCGCCATTTTCAGCAGTTTCTTTACACACAAGTATTACGGGCTCACATTTCTTACTAAACCGCTGGGAACACAATGCAGGCGCGACGATTTTGCCATTTCAGTTAAACTGCGAGTAAATTTTGTAATCTTATTTGAGGAAAATTGCAATTGGATTTTTTCGTTAATTTGGAGCCTTTTTTTTGCAACGCTCTAATTAAACAAAATGGTGGCCATTGATGTGGTTTTCAGTCCCCGGCCGTGAGTGTTGGGTGGTTCACTTAGGCGTTTCCACAAAGGTGTCAAAACTTAATTTACGAAAGCATGTAAAGAATTTCTCTCACCTTTAGAAATTCAACGTAACTTTCGATCAAGGAACTTCTCAAAAAGCAGTCTGGTAAAAGCTCTGCATCAGGGGCTAACGTACTTTTGACGTAACCCAGAAAACCTGCAAAGATATTAAAAAAGGAGGGGTTGTTAAATAGACTTTCAGCGTCACCCAAATATCGGTCATCACTTAATGCAAACGTGGAAATTAAAGCCCAAAAAAACCAAAGATACTTACAAAGCATTCTCTCTTGAGCCTTGTCGTAAGTGGAAAGGGCCACTGGTGCTTTCTCTCTTTCAAAATTAACTTTCTGGGTAAAGAATTTCTTTACGGAAGCCAAGAATTTTCGGACTATCTCGGGTAGCTCATCGAATTTGACGGAATAAGGGGTTTTGCGCTTGTTCCCTCCCGGTGCTGAATTCGGGGTAGATTCCGCGTGAATTTCACCCTCACTGACGTCGTGTTCATCTTCGGATCGGGTTAGGCTCACGTTGGTCGCTTCTTGTTCCTTCGAAGTATAGCTGTCAACGAGTGGTTCTTCCAAGTTTTCTTGTTCGGGCGGGACGGGTAATACCGGGAAATCGTCCTCGATTTCGATTAGATGAACTGACGAGTTATCTGCAGCACTGGAGGAGCAAGGCATTTGGTCTTCCATTGCGGAAAAGGTGATTTCAACAAAAAAAATACCCAAGCGAGTGATCTGTTGGCGTCCTCAATGATGATATGGAAGAAATGATTTACTGGTGCGAGAAAAATGCTTTGCGAGCTACGAGATCACACACACCGACACTGTGTCACACTTTATTTATTCATTATTGCATAACTTCATACTTTGATATAACGGCCCTGTTTGGCGGGAAAAGAAGAAACACAGCGATTACTGTTTTTCAAAGGTACCAAGCCCGCCCACCTCACTGCATTGCAGTTTTTAATTTCTCAGAGACATACTCAAATACGACACTTTATGTTCAGTGTTCACGTTATGGTACATGAAAGTCCTTGTAATGGAGAGTTTTAAAAGTCTTAGATATTCGTTTCAAAGCTGTTATCGCATGACTTTATAACTTCTTTTCTTTTTCGATGTTAATGTTACCCAATAAGGGTGCGTTTGATTGGGAAATCCTGATTTAGGATCCTCGTATTTCCAATCGCAAGCAAAATTTGTGGCGGTTTTCACTCATTAAAATCCTTCCTAACATAGATTTCCAAATGGTGAAATCTACGACAAAATCCGATGTCAGATTTTGCGTTCGATTGGAAATCCGAAGATCTAGATCCGGAAGTCCCAGTCGAACGCACAACTTCCCGCCATTCATATTTAATTACCAGTCTTTTCCGAGAGATTTCCAACCGACATATTTAACCGACGTTTTGCAAAAATCGGTGCAATGGAGGATTACGTTAATATTCCAAAGCGATTAATCCTTCAACTTATGAGCAATGAAGACGTATTATCTTCATTGTCGAATTTACCCCCGAATATTCAAACGGTTGTTGAAAACTGCACGATGACTATTCGGGAAATTGCTGTTAGTGCAGGAATTACAGCACCAGAGGAAAGAAGTTCAAATACTTCCTCGTCTGTAAACAGCTTGCCTGCCACCTCTGGAGTAATGGAAGGTATGCTCGTATCATAGTATTGACTTGATCTTACTGTAGAAGCACTAATGAAATCTCCCCGAGTTTGGGTTTACGTTCGAATTTAAATTGTTCTTTCAAGATCGTTCGTTGGTATGCTAACGTGTTGGTTTCCTGGACATCGACGTATCGTCAAGGGAATTGAAAAGAGAATTGTAACTACGACTAATTTGACAGTTTTATAGAAAAACTCTGATGTGGAAAACCAAATTGACTGGTCTTATTAACAATTGCTCGTTCGTGTATTTCAAAACAATTGTTTATGCAAAATTTGGGGGCCAAACAAACATTAAGTGTATTATGAGGAATGATAAAGTAGAGAATGGCCAATTTTTCCTCCTTTCAAAGCAACTGCAAAAGTGAACTTTCAATCTAAAGTTTCTAAAAATAACGCAATGTACTTGGGACGACTTTGGTGAATAAAGAAAGTGCTTGACTGTGTTGAGGTGATAAGCACTTTAATCTAAGCTTCAACGGTTTTATAAATATAAGGGTGTAACCACACAAAGCAAGTATGAAAAGCATTATTGTATTGGCTTATCCAAACTTTATTTAAACCAAGAAAATACTGACGTCATAGACAAGTACCTCACCACACTAACTAATTGTCTTCCTTGGCAGTCTCAGTTAGAGGTCTTTGGACAAATATGTTGCTTGAGCAAAATAGATCTGTGATTGTCCCACAATTCACTACAGTAGTCAAAACAGAATAGAATACGAGCTTGGTAAAATGTTATTTAAGTTTCGCGAGGAACAAGGTCACTGGCGAACTGGTCTTAGGCCTGTTCACAACTTTCGCAAAAAACCGCCCAAATATGTTTCCGCCAATTGTGGGCAAAAGCTTTAAGTATCTCGTAAAATGCCCTTAGTAATATCTCACGGACTGGCCTATATATTTCCCAATATCTCTTGTTGAGTTTACGGTTTTCTAGGGTCTGAATATCCATAGAGCGACTTTCGTATGACCTTGACAAAGTGTTCGCTATTTGTTTCACGAACCAATGTTTGGCAAGATTAAAACAAAGCTTCTCCTTATTCCCGCCAAGGAAACTCCTAATATGGGCAGTAAACAGTTCGATTGGCCAATCACATTACTGCATTTCGAATGACGTCAAAGCCTAACCTTCCAGAAAGTTCCATGGAGAAATGACGTTGTTTGCATCCGCGTTTGCTCAGCCAATGAAAATTCGCGCTCGTTAGTTTTTGTTCGATGAGCCAATTAAATGCTTTGCATTTTTGTTTACGTTCTGTTTTTCGTTATTTTTCAAGGTCATATGAAAGTCGCTCTATCCTCCATTTGAAACTGGCATCTATCGTAACTGTGGGATACATTATTGAAAAGTAATTCCGCTGGTCAATTTGGGCGCTGGGTAGTTCGGTTGCTGGCTCGGATGAACAAGAAAGGGGAAATTATCTCGCGATTATCTGATATCTCGAGAGCTTGTAAAGTAAAAAACATCGTGATATTTGTGGCCAGGCCTAACTGGTTTAAGTGCCCCCGAGAAGAGGCTTGGAGGTGTTAAATATAAACTAAGAATAAGAAACCTTGATAGTACATTGATTTTTTTTTTCTGTCTTAATGGATGCGTCTCTGTCAATGTAGGTAGTGAACATGGTCAATCGAGTCATGAAGATGATCATTTAATCCCTGAGGCTGACCGTATGGGAGAAGATCAGGCTAATCACGGTCCTGCTTATGATGCAGAACTCAGTCAAGAAGCATCCACGAGTGGTCAGAATCAACCCAGGAGAAGGGTCGTTCAAAGGCGTACGCGGCGCGTTCAGAGCAAGTTGAGGGGCAGGAATAGGCCAAGGGCCAATGACTTGAACGAAGGACCACTACCCGCTTCTCAGGAAAGTCAAGTTCGTGATGACCAAGCTCGGGGAAACAACCCACCAAATAGACACCTAAGATACCTGGTACAGAATCTCCGCGCTTGCCAAAACAATCTTGAAAAAGCCAGGTTTATGTTACAATATTTCAATGGCTGCAGTTTTAATGCTGGAATGTGTCCTGATGGTGTCATAAGGTTTTCAGATGACGAGGCAGCTCAGCTATCGCGATATGTCCGAGAAATTGATGAAGAGGACAATGCGGAAATAGCTGAGCCAGAGGTATGAGCATTTTAAATGTGTATACATTTACGTCATTGCATTGCTATGGTTATTAGTTCGCGTTAAAAATATTAATATAATTCAATTTATGATGGCAGTTCTAAGTTCAGTTATTATCCCTCAAAATTTAGCGTACATTCTCTCTGGAATACCTATCCAGTCATCTCCCTTAAAAACATGTTATTTCTCTTGAAATTAGGTTATCCAAAAGTTGCGGTTCGCTATACAGCAAAAATTTCAGCTGTCTTTACAACAAACCGCAGAAGTGGGGAAAGTGCTCTGTGAAGCACTGAAGACATTCCCAAGCTTGCCAGAAGAAGACGACGATGACGAAAACCCACAAAGTAAAAGGCCAAGATTAACCGAGATTTTAGACGAAGAAGTTAATGTTGGGATATCGTCGACTTCCATGCAGGAGGCTATGCTAGTTCATCGTAATCTCGCCCGTTTTCCAATTCTGGCGTTTTCGAATGAACCTGTGAGTCATCTTGCCAACAAGGATGTAAGAAATGCGTTAGATAATGTCCCAGATAAGATTCATCACGAATGCAATGTTAGTGACAAGTTACACAACACATTTCTCGATCAAAGCGCGTATGAGAACTCTGTTCCAGCTGGAAGAAATCTCCTTTTGTCTGCGCCCATAAACATCGAGTCTGTTGTGGTAAATGATGGCGATGGCATTATTTTGGGAGTGAATCCTTCTTCTGATAGACCCCTCGACAACGCAACGTACACGAGATTAAACCGAATTGATGCGCCGGAACTGTTTGCTGTTCATTACGTAAGAGACGAAGCGACAAACCAGGTTCTCCACCAGTTTAAAGGACATTCGTCTCTGCTAGGTATGCAGTTCTTTCTAGACCTTTTCGTTCGTAAGGGCAGCGCGCATTTCCACTATGAGCTTCCCCGAATTGGGAAACTTGAGCCAAAAGATCACTACGGAAGGCCCTTGAAAGAATTTTGGTTTAAATTTCTGACGAGTCCTTCACAGCACGAGTTACGCATTCTTGATGCTATAATCCAGAAATGTGATGGCCTTGATGCACACGAAAAGGCAGTCTTGATGTCTCCTTTTGATCCTAGACTGGCAACTGTAGCTAGTCCCTTTTACCTCAGTTTAAATGCCTTGCTAGTTTTAAGTGGAAATTCCCACGTCTTCACACGATTTTGCCAGGACAAAGGAATGCTTAAACTTCAACGCGTAGCAAGAGAAAATCAGATTGGTCCTTTGTACTGTGGTTTGACTAGGAATCACGTGATTGGAATTGAGGTTGACACATCTGACGATGTGATTTTGTCGCCATTTGCCGCGGTGAATGTTGACCGTTTGCGGAATCAAGGATACCCAGACTTGTATATGAGCCAAGATGGCACAATCAGTGGTCTCCTTCCGTGGCACGAGCGAGCAATGAAGCAGAAAGTATTTTCTTTCACGAGATCGAAGGCAAGAGATCATGTTGCCCAATATCGCAGTCCCAGAAGTCCGGTGTATGGATTCTTCATTGACATTGACAAAAACTGTACAAGGAGCCATTACACTGCTGTCCATACGGCAGAAGGTCATTTGCAAGTAAGGTCTAGCAGATGCATCGGGATAGGAGGTCAATCAACCGGTGATGGCTTGTTTACAGTAAAGCCAATTCAACCAGACACGTTTGTCTGTGCTTACGCACCCACAGCGCCAGTGCGTCGTTTCCATCCGCACAGACAAGGTGAATATCTCATCACTGTCCAGGGAGGAGGTAACACTGTTGACGTAGACGGCGCAGAAAACGAATTTGAGACAGGACTTGGTCGTATTTGTAATGACGGTGCGTTCCCGTTAGCCTTGGTGAGATCTAAATTTGCCAAGATTATAGCTGATCGTGTGAACTGTAAGTTTGCCAAACGAAATGGGGAAGTTTGGATTAAATCCAACAGATACATAAGGGCAAACGAGGAATTGATGGTTTGCTACACTGAAGACCTTCGCTACTGGAACAAGATCTTCTCTGATGATCAGTTGCAACGAATGAAACTGGCTCTTCAATCATGCCCTCCGACACTCAGAGATGCCGAGCATGCAATTGCTGCACTGGCCGTTTAAGCCTTGACGGGTTTTAATCAGTACTTTGAAGGTTTTACATCTGGACTGCTTTCAATATGTAGTCTTGAGTTGCCTGAAAAAATAAGAATAGAATTCATTAAACTCGTCAATAGGTAAAGTGAAAAAACTGTAGATACTTGCAATGACTTCACAGATAGACAAATATCACAAATTCCGGCCACAAATTTGGTCGGTGTAGTACCAGTAGCATTGCTGGTACCAAAATTCCTATCTGCAGACCTCGAAGGGGTTTGATAGGTGAAAAAAGAGCTGATTTGCTCAGATGTATTGAAAGAGGTAATCTTTCAACATATATCAGAAATTCCGGCCACAAATTTGGTCGGTGTACTACCAGTTGCATTGCTGGTAGCTAAAATCCTGTGTGGAGACCAAGAATAGGTTTCACAGGTGAAACAAGAGCTGTTTTGCTCAGAGCTATTCAAAAAGGTAATAATTTGGCAGCAGTTTTTAAATCCGCCGAGCTGGTTAGCTAATAACCAGTCTTGCTGGTCCCAAGCCCAGGAAAAGGATGAGGGAAAACTGCACGACAAAAGATTGGTCTTAAACGCTCTTAATAAACTAAACAATCAACGTCAAGGCGCCAATTGGCCGTGTAAATTTCGGTATTAACGGCCTCTATTCAATACACTTCAAGGTCAAGACTCTCTCTATGACGTCACGAGCTAGTCACCAGTGCCCCTGCACGTATTAAGCCATTGCAAGGCCACTGCTTAAGGTCACAGTAAGGTTTGAAAGTAGTCAAAACATTGCGCTGCGTTTAAATACCGCATTAACGTTAAGGCGTCGATTGGCCGAGTAAATTTCGGTATTAACGGCCTCTATTCAATACACTTCAAGGTCAAGACTCTCTCTATGACGTCACGAGCTAGTCACCAGTGCCCCTGCACGTATTAAGCCATTGCAAGGCCACTGCTTAAGGTCACAGTAAGGTTTGAAAGTAGTCAAAACATTGCGCTGCGTTTAAATACCGCATTAACGTTAAGGCGCCGATTGGCCGAGTAAATTTCGGTATTAACGGCCTCTATTCAATACACTTCAAGGTCAAGACTCTCTCTATGACGTCACGAGCTAGTCACCAGTGCCCCTGCACGTATTAAGCCATTGCAAGGCCACTGCTTAAGGTCACAGTAAGGTTTGAAAGTAGTCAAAACATTGCGCTGCGTTTAAATACCGCATTAACGTTAAGGCGCCGATTGGCCGAGTAAATTTCGGTATTAACGGCCTCTATTCAATACACTTCAAGGTCAAGACTCTCTCTATGACGTCAAGAGCTAGTCACCAGTGCCCCTGCACGTATTAAGCCATTGCAAGGCCACTGCTTAAGGTCACAGTAAGGTTTGAAAGTAGTCAAAACATTGCGCTGCGTTTAAATACCGCATTAACGTTAAGGCGCCGATTGGCCGAGTAAATTTCGGTATTAACGGCCTCTATTCAATACACTTCAAGGTCAAGACTCTCTCTATGACGTCACGAGCTAGTCACCAGTGCCCCTGCACGTATTAAGCCATTGCAAGGCCACTGCTTAAGGTCACAGTAAGGTTTGAAAGTAGTCAAAACATTGCGCTGCGTTTAAATACCGCATTAACGTTAAGGCGCCGATTGGCCGAGTAAATTTCGGTATTAACGGCCTCTATTCAATACACTTCAAGGTCAAGACTCTCTCTATGACGTCACGAGCTAGTCACCAGTGCCCCTGCACGTATTAAGCCATTGCAAGGCCACTGCTTAAGGTCACAGTAAGGTTTGAAAGTAGTCAAAACATTGCGCTGCGTTTAAATACCGCATTAACGTTAAGGCGCCGATTGGCCGAGTAAATTTCGGTATTAACGGCCTCTATTCAATACACTTCAAGGTCAAGACTCTCTCTATGACGTCACGAGCTAGTCACCAGTGCCCCTGCACGTATTAAGCCATTGCAAGGCCACTGCTTAAGGTCACAGTAAGGTTTGAAAGTAGTCAAAACATTGCGCTGCGTTTAAATACCGCATTAACGTTAAGGCGCCGATTGGCCGAGTAAATTTCGGTATTAACGGCCTCTATTCAATACACTTCAAGGTCAAGACTCTCTCTATGACGTCACGAGCTAGTCACCAGTGCCCCTGCACGTATTAAGCCATTGCAAGGCCACTGCTTAAGGTCACAGTAAGGTTTGAAAGTAGTCAAAACATTGCGCTGCGTTTAAATACCGCATTAACGTTAAGGCGCCGATTGGCCGAGTAAATTTCGGTATTAACGGCCTCTATTCAATACACTTCAAGGTCAAGACTCTCTCTATGACGTCACGAGCTAGTCACCAGTGCCCCTGCACGTATTAAGCCATTGCAAGGCCACTGCTTAAGGTCACAGTAAGGTTTAAAAGTAGTCAAAACATTGCGCTGCGTTTAAATACCGCATTAACGTCAAGGCGCCGATTGGCCGAGTAAATTTCGGTATTAACGGCCTCTATTCAATACACTTCAAGGTCAAGACTCTCTCTATGACGTCAAGAGCTAGTCACCAGTGCCCCTGCACGTATTAAGCCATTGCAAGGCCACTGCTTAAGGTCACAGTAAGGTTTGAAAGTAGTCAAAACATTGCGCTGCGTTTAAATACCGCATTAACGTTAAGGCGCCGATTGGCCGAGTAAATTTCGGTATTAACGGCCTCTATTCAATACACTTCAAGGTCAAGACTCTCTCTATGACGTCAAGAGCTAGTCACCAGTGCCCCTGCACGTATTAAGCCATTGCAAGGCCACTGCTTAAGGTCACAGTAAGGTTTGAAAGTAGTCAAAACATTGCGCTGCGTTTAAATACCGCATTAACGTTAAGGCGCCGATTGGCCGAGTAAATTTCGGTATTAACGGCCTCTATTCAATACACTTCAAGGTCAAGACTCTCTCTATGACGTCACGAGCTAGTCACCAGTGCCCCTGCACGTATTAAGCCATTGCAAGGCCACTGCTTAAGGTCACAGTAAGGTTTGAAAGTAGTCAAAACATTGCGCTGCGTTTAAATACCGCATTAACGTTAAGGCGTCGATTGGCCGAGTAAATTTCGGTATTAACGGCCTCTATTCAATACACTTCAAGGTCAAGACTCTCTCTATGACGTCACGAGCTAGTCACCAGTGCCCCTGCACGTATTAAGCCATTGCAAGGCCACTGCTTAAGGTCACAGTAAGGTTTGAAAGTAGTCAAAACATTGCGCTGCGTTTAAATACCGCATTAACGTTAAGGCGCCGATTGGCCGAGTAAATTTCGGTATTAACGGCCTCTATTCAATACACTTCAAGGTCAAGACTCTCTCTATGACGTCACGAGCTAGTCACCAGTGCCCCTGCACGTATTAAGCCATTGCAAGGCCACTGCTTAAGGTCACAGTAAGGTTTAAAAGTAGTCAAAACATTGCGCTGCGTTTAAATACCGCATTAACGTCAAGGCGCCGATTGGCCGAGTAAATTTCGGTATTAACGGCCTCTATTCAATACACTTCAAGGTCAAGACTCTCTCTATGACGTCAAGAGCTAGTCACCAGTGCCCCTGCACGTATTAAGCCATTGCAAGGCCACTGCTTAAGGTCACAGTAAGGTTTGAAAGTAGTCAAAACATTGCGCTGCGTTTAAATACCGCATTAACGTTAAGGCGCCGATTGGCCGAGTAAATTTCGGTATTAACGGCCTCTATTCAATACACTTCAAGGTCAAGACTCTCTCTATGACGTCAAGAGCTAGTCACCAGTGCCCCTGCACGTATTAAGCCATTGCAAGGCCACTGCTTAAGGTCACAGTAAGGTTTGAAAGTAGTCAAAACATTGCGCTGCGTTTAAATACCGCATTAACGTTAAGGCGCCGATTGGCCGAGTAAATTTCGGTATTAACGGCCTCTATTCAATACACTTCAAGGTCAAGACTCTCTCTATGACGTCACGAGCTAGTCACCAGTGCCCCTGCACGTATTAAGCCATTGCAAGGCCACTGCTTAAGGTCACAGTAAGGTTTGAAAGTAGTCAAAACATTGCGCTGCGTTTAAATAGATTTAAATACTGCATTAACGTCAAATCGCTGATTCGTTAATAACAGCAAACTATGACATGCAATGAAATATGGCCCTTAACTCCTAGCTTATGCGAGACTGTACTGTTAAGCGTAAATGCCAAATTAAATTGTCTTTGGGTTCTTGTCAGCTGTATTGATATTACGAAAACGCGCCGGTTTCGCGGGAAAAACATTACAAATGCACTCATAAGACAAGCAAGTTCGTTCCGCCAAGAAACGGAAAAGTCTAATAATGAACTTCCGCTAAAGTAAAAACCAATTAAAATAAAAGGGAAAATTTGGATGGCGTAGCAAATGCTGCACGAGCGAAGGTTTACAAATAAATACAACAAGATGCACTCGACTCCATTTAGCCTAAAATTCCGCGAAGGAATGGCATTTTCTCTTAGCAGCCAGATTGAGCTGAACTTAAGAGCCACACGAATGCAGTTGATATGAAAATACCTTCATCGATCTTCATCTGAATCAAGGTTTCTCTCAAAAGCCTCTTTAAACACGCCGGGTCAGCCATCACTCTTTATTCCTCGGGGAGGGGATGCCTGGGAACTGGTTTGTTCGTTGCAAGGCCTTGGACGTGGCACCGAAGCGAGTTTTTTGTGGAAAAAACAGAAATTTCGATTCCGACACAAAAACCTCTCTCCCAAACAGCCGAAGATTATCTCCGACATTTCCCGGAGCCTGTCGGAAGTCAAAGCCGAGAAACATCGCGATCGACCGATCGACCGAAATGCAAGGAGCCTGTGTACGAGGGAAGCGATTGGACGAAACGACAGGCAGCGGAATTTTCAAATCACATCGGGAATATATAGCTAGAGGCAAGTGCTAACATCCAAAAGATGGAATCTAGTAAGTTAGAAAAGTGTAGTTGAAATGCTCTTAATGTGGTTTCTTTCTTTCCTGTCTTTTCCCACCGTAAACTGTTCGTTAGATTCGGTCAAGTGAGCGACACGATTTGGCACGTTGTCGAACAGTAGTACCTCTGAAGGCGGTGAGACTTTTTCGTTCATTCCAGTACATTCCCAAATCTCCCACCCTTGCCACTCGATAGAACGCGCTATTTCGTGTACTTGAGCTGATTTTAATAATAATTTCAATCTGAATGATCTCCAAGTGAGAGAAAACGCAAATCACTGGCCTTTTTGGGGCACATTATCGCCCTGCCAGGGGTTTCACTGACGAAGCTTATTTGAACTGGGGAACTGGGGACGCGGAGAAGGACGACAACATATCTCAGGGAACAAGGGAACTTCATACAATTGAAGGGATCAAAAAGTAATTTTGGGTTCAAGGGAACAGAAGCAATTGTTTTAATGAATCAACGACACGCCCCAGCCCCTCCCTGGTAGGGCCTCATTAGCGACAACTTTAAGGTGGCTCAAATCAGCAAACCAGTAAGAGAATGAATGTCTTATTTATGACGAAAGTAACCCTCTAATGCTGTTGTCTTGTGATACTAAAGGCCTGGGGTTCTGCAATAATCGCTCAACCAGATGTAGTCATTGACTTGACCCAGCAGGTTACCATGGCAACAAAACAGCCATGTCAGAACCGCCTTTATCTGGTATTTAAATGCTTTTCTATTTCAAATACGAAATCGGGGATTACCATTTGCTATTTGTGAAGAGTGATTTGCAAGCTGTGAACAGTAAAATTCTCTAAAAACTTAACACAAGGAAACAAAACATTCTCCAATGATGTCTATAAATAATTTGATGCACATTTACAATAACTTTGAATTTCCTTTAGTCAAGGATATGAAAAGCTAAATTTTCCTCTCTCATTACTTCCAGACACAAGCGACCAGCAAGCAATCATGTCAGTTGGTATGTGATTTTTGAAAATTTTGCAAACACTTTGAAGGCCTCTTACCTTGACATTTGATTAGTACGACCAATAATTAAATAATCTATGAGAGAAGCTAACTTTTCCTTTCTCATTATTTCCAGAGAAAAGTGACCAGCAACCGATCTGTTCAGTTGGTATGTGAGCTTTGAAAATGTTCTAAACACTTTGAGGGCCTCTTACCTTGACATTTCATTAGTACGACCAATAATTAAATAATCTATGAGAAAAGCTAACTTTTCCTTTCTCATTACTTCCAGAGAAAAGTGACCAGCAACCAATCATGCCAGTTGGTATGTGACCTTTGAAAATGTTCCAAACACAATTTGATTAGTACAACTAATAATTAAATAATTTATGCTTGTGTGACTGGAAGAAAGTCTGTTCATTCCATGTAATTATACTAATAATATCAATCTTCTTTTCTTTGTTCAGTTGGTATGTGAGCTTTGAAAATGTTCTAAACACTTTGAGGGCCTCTTACCTTGACATTTGATTAGTACAACCAATAATTAAATAATTTATGAGAAAAGCTAACTTTTCCTTTCTCATTACTTCCAGTGAATGAAAGTGACCATCAAGGAAATGTGTCCGTCACAGGTATGTGAGCTTTGAATAGCTTCTTACCTTCAAATTTGATTAGTACCAATAATAATTAAATAATTTATGCTTGTATGACTGGAAAAAAGTCTGTTCATTTCATGTAATTATACTAATAATATCAATCTTTTTTCTTTGTTTACTAGAACCACCACCAGATGCTACATGTAAGCCCTTGATATTGATATTAGAAGTAACAATGTTTCTTGTCATGTGCGTTTGACTGAACCATCTACATATGAGCAGTAGCTCATATGTAAATAATATTATAATTTATTATTCTTCCAGCAATGCAAAGGTACATCTTCTGAAACTATTTCAATTGTTAAAATTGGGGACCATCATTTCACTATATCTCATGATGATATTCTGCAATGTATACTAGATAGTGGGGAAACTGCCATTTATGGTATAGATAGTTCAACTGATGAGGTTGCTCTTGTTCTTCAGTTGACAAATTTGAACCTACTACAAACCTGGTGTCAAAAAAATAGGTTTATTATTCATGAGGGAAAATCTGATGCATTAATTTTGAATGCACAGGCTTTTATTGGCCTCTTTGAAGTGCCTCGTTATGGGGAGAGAACGTCATGCCATACAATTCTTTCTCTGTGTGCGATAACCTTGCCTGGATCAAACATGTGCAATAAAGTCCATGTAATGAAGACAATAACATCATTCCTTTCTTGCTTTTTGTAAACTGTTTTATTTGTTCTATAAACAGCACACGACGAGTTGTCCCCTCAGGAGGGGAAGACGCAACCCTTCAGTGATGACACCAATGACACCAGTATCCCAGAAAAAGAAAATGGTACAAATTCATTTCCTTATTACATTACTGAACTAGTTACTATCATTTGTCATTTGCTTTTCATCGTAACAGTGACAATGCCAACTTCTGTTTGACTTGCTTAACTACGTAAATTTATGCATGTATGTACAGTCTGCAAGAAATTATATCACTCCTGTTTTCTAGGAAAGGCTGATGGAAAGGACCCAACAAAGGTTCCCCCCAAGGAGCCACACCCGTACACAAGTAAGCATAGAATATTCTTTATATTTACACATGACTACTTATCAAGTGAAGCTAGGATCTATTTCAGATATCATCTCAACATTACAAGTTAACTGCGAAGATCATAGCTTCACTTGCAAAGTGAACCAGCCGATGGTCAATGACCTGATAACGGTTCGCAATTAACATTTTACATGCCAATACAACGGCTATTCTTTTTTCTCTCTTTTTCAGGGTGCTGGCGATGTGGGGGACAGGGGCACATCAGGGCTCAGTGCCCCACCAAACCAAAATATGTAAATAGCGGGAGGGGGGGAAGTCGGGGGGCTAGGGGTGGAATTCGCGGTAGGGGCGGAAATCGGGGGGCAAGGGGGGGATATAGAGGCGTCATGCGCGGTACAGCACGTGGCAGGATTTTACATACAGGAAGAGGCGCGGGCGGCCATCGGGGCAGGGGGAATGGGAGAGGGTTGATGAATTTTATTCGGGGGAGAGTAATCAATATCTATAATTATAAGTAAAGAGACCTTGTCACGTTACAGTCAAGCTCTGTCCGCTGTACTGTTTATTCCTCAGACTGAGAGTTCTGAATTTCTTAGTTCATGCAGAAACATATTTCAGCTCTACATTTAGATTTTTTCCCAAAATGCATCACTGCAAACATGCAACTGCATAGCTTGACTGTAACAGTGCTTGACTCCTCCCTTTACTTTTTATAGATATTGATTATTATTGTTGTGTTATTGTTAAAGTATACAAGTAGATGAATAAAGACATTATTATCGTCATCATCCTTGATTAGATTGAAAACAACCGATAAATAATTCTAGCCAGCCAATGTCTTTCTGTCTTTCTTCATTTACTTATATTGCAATAATTGTTAATTAGAATAAATATTATTATTATTGTAAATATTATTTATAGCCTGCCAGGAGAGACACACCTTTTTAGGAAGGAACCAAAACCACTAATACTTGTTAGCCTTTCATTGGACACTCATGAATCCTTATCTATTGTGAGGATGTTTGAATTTCGGGAACAGAACAGCCTATTTTCCATTTAGATAAATGACAAGAAATTTAGGCAACTGAAACAATCAATCCAAATTTCCTGTTGATAACATGGACTTTCTTGTGTAAAACAGGGTCCTGTAAGGCATCCACCTTGAATGTACAGTATCATTAAGGTGTGAACAACATTATTCAACTGCTAGTGTCTGTGCAAAACACATGAAGCACTCTTCATTCAGAATTAACCTTCCCAAAGCAACAACTAGAAAGCTAATTATTGAAAATTATCATTCCTCACAATATTAAGGTGAGGTTTTTTTTTTCTTGCTCAGAAATTCCTGTTACCATAGTTACAGGACACAAGTATTAAGTTTCTTATCTCTTGCCTTTCTCCTAATAATTGAAACTGTGGTGATATTATTTTCATTTCATTTGTTTGTTCATATGTGGAACAAAACCAAAAAAGCCATCAAGTCTCTCATTAAGATTTCAACCTTGTATGATCTCTCCCATGTTTGGTAGCTGTACATACAATAACTTTTATAGAGTAAAATTATTTATCGATCAGCGAGTATCTGAGTATTTATTGCCCTGTTTTATTTGTTATCGAGAATGAAGTCCTTTGATTGCAGCCCTGCTCTGTGTGTCAGAAAGTTTTGAATCGGTTCATAGACCGAATGCATAAATGGCAGCCAAAAAAATATTCTTTTGTTTATGTGCTATTTACTTTTAGTAGCCTCGATTGCATGGACAAAATACAAAAGAAATGTTGCTTGAAAGCGAGGCTAGTGAGTCTCATTAGCACATAAACAAAAGAATGCATTTTTGGTCGCCATTTATGCATTCGGTCAATTAAAAAGAATACATGACAACAAAGACCTTATGGTCTCAACCACTGTTTATTTAATATACTTCATATGCTTCCTAATCACTGAACAGAGTGTATGAACACTCAAGCTTGAAACAAAACTTGTGAGCCAATGGGCTCTCGTTTGCACGGTTCAAAACTGGAAATTTCATGCTTCCATTGGAAGGCCAAGCATCTGTGGCCATTGTAGATAATTATGCAAAGATTTTTAATTTTCACTTCATGCAAAATATAGACCATTCTACAGTTGTAGCTAAGCTGCCTGGCTTTAGAATGGAAGCGAGGCTGCCAGTGACCCTGTTTTGATACAAACCTTTGTGCTTTTCTTATGTTAATGTAGACTAATTTGAATCACAACAACACAATTTACATGATAAAAGCAGTTAGGTCTGTATCGATTCAAGGTCACCGGCAGCCTCGCAGCCATTCATAGGCCAGGTCACTGAGCAAACAACTGTAAAATGGCCCATTGCCGTTGTTCCAAGTAAGAATAAACATTTGCATTTGTTTTGTATATGTGCTGTCAATTTAACTGGCTCAATAAAGCAATTACTGGCTCAAATGATGGAGGTGATGTTATTTCAAGTTACTAAGGCTACGTATAAAATCAGCCTGTCATTCACTTGAATTTGGGAAACTGGGACAACCAATTTTGCTTCAACTAAGTTAATTCTTATTCTGCTAGGCCCTCTTGTTTGAAAACATGCAACCTTCAGTCAAGCTCTCATGCTGGTCACAAGATTTCGAGGAGAAAAAATTGTGGGGTGGAAGCTTTTGTGAATTGATTCTGGACTTGGAGAAGTGAAACTGTTTTTTTTGGAAATCAGACGGTTTTTCGCCGTTTGGAGCTTGACTGAAAGACTGCACAGACAGTTACCCTTTCACTGCCTTGTGGATGGTGCGTGTGGAAGTCATGAGTCTGTAGACACCTGCTCGCTTTTTGGAGCCTTCCAATTCCACAGGAACAAGGCTGTCAATACTTTCCTTCCACTCTTCGACCGAGAGTTCAAGCTTATATAAGTTGGTGCCTATGTGTTTGTAATATAACAGCGTCGCCTCTTTTTGTCTTATGGACTTGACCTGGCCAATGTAAACCACCGGCTTCAGATAGGTGCTTTCCTCTGATACAACGGCGACGAAATCGCCCCTGTTGACTGTCTCATCACCCTCTTCTGGTTCCCCATCGGTTGCAGTTTCCCCTTCATCCAGACGGCCCTCTGCGTAATCTCTGGCTAAGTCGACCGCCATTCGTTTCTTCTGATTTGCTGTGCGGCGATCGTATGTATCTTGCGCTTGTTTTCGCGAATGCCTGAGCGCAGATGCTAACGAAGCCTTGAGAGAGTCGGTACAGTCCCTGTTAAAATCATAGAGCAATGTCTGAGTCATGATATGTAATATTACACTCGAGGGGGGAATGAGAGAACTGAAATTATTGTAGGGTAGTTGACCAAAGACTGAAAAACACCCTGTTTGCCCTCCAAAAATTGCATAAGAACTGTTTCCAGTTTCACCTGAGACTGACAATGGTCCCAAGAGAAAATATGAGCAATCAATGCTCTTGCATAATTCTGAAAGTGGCCTACTTACAAACACTTTGTTTAGGTCAGAGACTTAACAAACAAACATGGACATGGGATTCAATTAGCTTGAGCAAACTACCAGCCATCTCTTCGCATGGATGCAAACCAAGTATTCTAGTGCATAGGACTGATTGATGAATAATAAATTATTGGAATCCTTTGTTTTTAAGCTGTTTCATGTGAGTCAAAGAATATATTGACCTCTTGACTCAACTTCCCTAATTTTAGACTAAAAGTGCCCTCTGAATTACTAAGAATAACTCACGATTTGTCGTACGCCCAAGTGATAAAGGAACTTCTGAGTATGTTTATGGAAGCTAGCTTTCCTGTAAGGCCATATAGCACGCTCTTCAAGTGGGCAGAAAAGGAGGCAGCAGTGAAGTGATCACCATTCTTGTTCTGGAGAAAAAAAAAGGGTAGTGCATTTGCATTGGTTGTGTTTTGTTTTGTTTTGTTTTGTTGTTTTTTTTTTTCATTTTTGAGACCTTTTTCTTATAGAGATCCTTGCCAATGCCACTCACGTGTGTGCAATACATACACATACATGTTAGGGTGGAAAAAAGAATGAATTCTCAAAAAACAAGCAGGGTGATTTTTCTAAAAAAAACACCCTCACAGGGGTGAATCTGTTGAAAAAAAATATCCCAGAGAGGTGTTGTTTCCCTTGAAATCACCCCACAAGTGTCCAGGATCACAAGAAATCACCCCAATTGGGTTGATTTCATATCACGCAAGGGTTAATTTTGCAAATCCACTCACCCCAGAGAGATGTGGCTTTCAGTCAAAAACACCCCACTAGGGTTCCTAATCACAACCGTGAACCTTGATAGGGGTGTAGTTTTCACAACAAAACACCTCACTGAAATGTTGTTTCACTTGAAATCACCCCCAAAAGGTGTGAAATTAGGTGGAAAAACCCCACTTGGGACATGAAAATACCTAACAAGGGGTAAATTTTAAAATTAACACACCCTGCAAGGGTAAATGTGCCAAAAAAAACACCCCACCACAGAATTTATCACTGAATTTTACATCCTGAAATAGCTTTTGGGGGTGAAATTTGACTGTGACCAACCCTCAGAAGGACGAAATGTCTAAAAAAACCATCCTTGCTATCGAATTGGGGGTGAAATGTGACTGTGACCAACCCTCAGAAGGACGAAATGTCTAAAAAAACCATCCTTGCTATCGAATTGGGGGTGAAACAAGAAGATTTAACAGCTTTATACCTCTATGTTAGGGTTAGGGTTAGGGTTAGGGTTAGGGTTAGGGTTAGGGTTAGGGTTAGGGTTAGGGTTAGGGTTAGGGTTAGGGTTAGGGTTAGGGTTAGGGTTAGGGTTACGGTTAGGGTTAGGGTTAGGGTTAGGGTTAGGGTTAGGGTTAGGGTTAGGTTACGGTTACGGTTAGGGTTAGGGTTAGGGTTTAGGGTTAGGGTTAGGGTTAGGGTTAGGGTTAGGGTTAGGGTTAGGGTTAGGGTTAGGGTTAGGGTTAGGGTTAGGGTTAGGGTTAGGGTTAGGGTTTAGGGTTAGGGTTAGGGTTAGGGTTAGGGTTAGGGTTAGGGTTAGGGTTAGGGTTAGGGTTAGGGTTAGGGTTAGGGTTAGGGTTAGGGTTAGGGTTAGGGTTAGGGTTAGGGTTAGGGTTAGGGTTAGGGTTAGGGTTAGGGTTAGGGTTAGGGTTAGGGTTAGGGTTAGGGTTAGGGTTAGGGTTAGGGTTAGGGTTAGGGTTAGGGTTAGGGTTAGGGTTAGGGTTAGGGTTAGGGTTAGGGTTAGGGTTAGGGTTAGGGTTAGGGTTTAGGGTTAGGGTTAGGGTTAGGGTTAGGGTTAGGGTTAGGGTTAGGGTTTAGGGTTAGGGTTAGGGTTAGGGTTAGGGTTAGGGTTAGGGTTAGGGTTAGGGTTAGGGTTAGGGTTAGGGTTAGGGTTAGGGTTAGGGTTAGGGTTAGGGTTAGGGTTAGGGTTTAGGGTTAGGGTTAGGGTTAGGGTTAGGGTTAGGGTTAGAGAAAGGCTAAGAGAGTTACGGTTAGGGTTTAGGGTTAGGGTTAGGGTTAGGGTTAGGGTTAGGGTTAGGGTTAGGGTTTAGGGTTAGGGTTAGGGTTAGGGTTAGGGTTAGGGTTAGGGTTAGGGTTAGGGTTAGGGTTAGGGTTAGGGTTAGGGTTAGGGTTAGGGTTAGGGTTAGGGTTAGGGTTTAGGGTTAGGGTTAGGGTTAGGGTTAGGGTTAGGGTTAGAGAAAGGCTAAGAGAGTTACGGTTAGGGTTTAGGGTTAGGGTTAGGGTTAGGTTAGGGTTAGGGTTAGGGTTAGGGTTAGGGTTAGGGTT
>OX421453.1:43310925-43333425 GCA_949126865.1 Montipora capitata | reverse complement strand
CTTGTAAAAATCACACTAACCCTTGTAAAAATCACACTAACCCTTGTAAAAATCACACTAACCCTTGTAAAAATCACACTAACCCTTGTAAAAATCACACTAACCCTTGTAAAAATCACACTAACCCTTGTAAAAATCACACTAACCCTTGTAAAAATCACACTAACCCTTGTAAAAATCACACTAACCCTTGTAAAAATCACACTAACCCTTGTAAAAATCACACTAACCCTTGTAAAAATCACACTAACCCTTGTAAAAATCACACTAACCCTTGTAAAAATCACACTAACCCTTGTAAAAATCACACTAACCCTTGTAAAAATCACACTAACCCTTGTAAAAATCACACTAACCCTTGTAAAAATCACACTAACCCTTGTAAAAATCACACTAACCCTTGTAAAAATCACACTAACCCTTGTAAAAATCACACTAACCCTTGTAAAAATCACACTAACCCTTGTAAAAATCACACTAACCCTTGTAAAAATCACACTAACCCTTGTAAAAATCACACTAACCCTTGTAAAAATCACACTAACCCTTGTAAAAATCACACTAACCCTTGTAAAAATCACACTAACCCTTGTAAAAATCACACTAACCTTTTTCAAACGGTTAGTATGATTTTTCAAACGGTTAGTTTGATTTTTCAAGCGGTTATTTACAGATTCACATTAATTTTGAAACCCTTACTGGAATGCTATTTTAAAGATATCTTTATTATCTTTGTTACTTTAATATGCCGGACATAGTTTAAATCACCACTCCATTTATTCTCTCTCCAGAATAAGAATAAGTGGCGTGATGATTTAATTTGGTATGTCCAGCGTTTTGAAGCAGCAAGGATAAGAAAAACATGTTTAAAATGAACATTTTAGCAGATGTTTGACAATTTAAAGTGAATCTCCGCAAGTGAAGTCTTTTAACTTGTATTCCATGTATTCCTATTCAAGGATACAGTCAATCGAACGCACCCTTATTAACCAACTAACCCAAAGACTTAGTAACCAGGGGATGTTTGGGGCCTAGTCTAAGTCTCAGACCCACTAGGGGGAGTTGGGGCCTAGTGACGAGGTCTCAGACCCAAGATGGGGGGTTTGGGTCTGCCCTACCATTGCTGGTTAGGGATTGGCAACCACCTCTTTTCTCTTTATGGGGGTTGTTACTTGATGTTAGCTTACCTGGTCTCGAGCATTTCCTCCGATTTGCACAAACCATCGTTTTGCCCTATAAAAGTATGAAATAAGAAAATAAGTGAAACCACAGGTGATGTACAATATTTCTAAGTATTTTTGTATTTGTGTTTTTAAAGGTTGATGTAGATTTACGTTGTCTTTATTATTTTATTTTCTTTGAACAAGCCATCATTTTGCACTATAAAGTGTGAAATGGGAAAATAAATGGAAACCACAGGGGATGGACAATTTAAGTTTTTTTTTAATCCTTTTAATTCAATGCCTTTGTATTGTTTTTCCGTTTCAGACATTTTGATCGTAGCTTAAGTTTTCATTACGCATCAACAAGCTTGCAAAAGTGAGCTTTGATTAGAGAGATTTTTCCCATTTCTCACAATTTATTCTATTAAGAACCTGTAGTCCATCTAAATGATTTAAAATGTTTATTGTGAAGGGTGGAAATCAATGTTTTATTCAGGAAGCCAAGAGCAGAATGCTTTCCGAAAATGTGACATCACTATTACAAAGTAAATATTCAATGGATTCAATTCCTTGTTTGCAAAAGGTGCACATGGTGGGGCTTGATCATTTTTGATTGGAAAATCTTCTGGTGCATAGACATTAGATTATTTAAGATGGTAAACTGAAATTCTCTATTTTTTATTTTAATCTTAACTGAAGAAGGAAGAATATATTTCTTGCAGTCCACTGAAAGGGCAGGAAATTTTTCCTTATCATATATCTTTATTTACCCTCGGATTTTTAGAGTAGCTTGGTGTAGCTAATATCTCCGAGCATTTACCATCCCAACCATGATACACCACAGAAGACAGACTACAACACCGGCAACTACATGCCCTACTCTTTGCGAGAAGTGTGCGGGTTCTTTTACGTCCCACAGGATTATGAGCATTGAAGGGTTGTGAGACGGGACCTCCGGCTTACCGTCCTTATCCGAGAAGACTAGAGAGTCTAATCATTTGCAGATGTAATTACAAAGGCAGTACTTTCTCCTCAGTTATGTAAAGACCCTGAATGTTGGTCCAGCCGGAGTTGAACTCACGACCTCCCGCATGACAGCCCGGTGCTCAACCAACTGCGCCACCGGTTCTTTCGGGCGGTTGTTGGAAGATGGTTTCTATTTCTGAAAGCTTCTCAAGTGTTGTTGAAGAATACCGTTAATTTGGAGCGGTTTACTGGCGAAAGATTGTATTTAACACCTTAGGACCTTTTAGAAAACTTGCAGTATTAGTAGATTGCTAACTATAACGATTCCCCTCACATAATTGCTCATTATAAAGCAAGACTTTCTGGAAATCGATATACTTTATACCAAATGACCTTATCAACAATTTCTCCTTAAGAAAAAACTGGCAATTCATTTTACAGGGACCAGGCATATCCTTTGTTCAACTAGCCATATTAGCGAGCGTGTTCACTGCCATCTTCTGTATATAGTTCTGTTGTTAGGGTTAGGCAAGATTTGGTGTCATCAGTGGAGAGTAATTAGCTCTTTGGAAAATAAATGTGATGTAGTTTGAAAGGCTGTACAGTTAATTGATTCTCAATGGTAATAAAGACTTGATTCCAAAGGAGAAATACAGGTCTCGATAAGCACAAGTGTGTTTACTTTAGTTGTGATTTGCGTGTGCATTCACATAGAGGTGCCCGAGAACCGAGCAGAATTACAGAGAAAAGGCTGAGACTGGTATTTTATAACAGCAGAAAAAGGAGGAAACTTGCTGGAACGTATTTGGTTAACAATGTACCAAGGTCATCCACATTTCATCGTATTACTAGCCAAGTAGATAACTTGCTCATAAACACAACTATAGGAGCTACCTCAGGTATGCGTTTAAATGTAAATACGTGGTATGTAACACTTTTCCAAAAGCGTGGATGAACAGGTAAATAAATGCAAAATGATGTTTGAAACATCGAAGCGTGTTCCTTAAAACTCTTTTCCCTAGTACGCACCAAAAATGATTACTTCAGGAAACATTCTTGTAGGATTCGTAGAACGCCGCCATTTTCTTCGATCGCGCTGAAATTTAGTGTGTTTACTGGGGAGATATGGCTCCAGTTTCCCTGAAAATCTCGGCTTTCTAGCTTTCATTACGTTTACATGACGGCCATTCTAATTCAGGCAATTTGAGCCGATGCGATGACCAAATTTTCAATCGATCGCTGAGCTCTCGCGAAGCGGTTTTTCTAAAGTTTTTCAGCAAAAAATTACACTACATGCTTCGTAATAGATAAAGGAAAGGATTTGTGGGGATTTGTGGTTCATTGGATGGGATTTCAAGCGTTAAAATTGCTGAAAAGGTAAGATTAATTATTTAGCGATACAATTGCATGTCGAGCACATGGTCCTTTGATCTCACAGAATTGTGTTTTGCCTCAAAATATTGACTTGTTTTCGCATTCGCTTGAGCATATTTACCTTTATTACATGTCCAGTGAATAGTTTTATCCTTTGGGATGAATTATCCGTCGAAAAATCGGTTATTTGGGTGGTTTTTGGCAAACAGATGTTAATTATTCGTAATCCGATCCGTTCCGTTGCCGTTAGCAACGGGTCGCAAATCTGACACCTGTCATCACCTAATTAGCTTACTCATTAATCGCTAATCCGATTATTTCAAAAAATCCAAAAATATTCGTGCCTCAGTTTTCGGTCAAATTTATGTCCAAGAAAGTAGATAAATTGAAGAAAATGTTATTTTCCAGCCAAAATTCGTAATCAACGCTAAAATGACCAAATTTTGCCTGGAAAACTATTTTTTTTTGTTATTTTTCTTGAATTTTTTCGTTCAAATTTCGCTTTTATAAAAGGTTTCAGTTGTCTGTAAATAAGTTATATGCTGTTGGAAAGCTTATTTTCTTAGCTTTAAAATGATGTACTTTTTTCCCCCTAACTTTAAAAATTTTTTGAGAAAAATAACATTTTTTGGCGATGGCAGATTTACCGCGGCTCTCTCGTGGTTGGGAAGCTAGGCAAAAGAGTTAAACTTAAAAGTGTGTGTATTTTTAAAAGTATTAGCCACACTTGTGCTATCCAGACCTGAAAGTTAAATTTAATACCGAAACGAGATGCTTCCGTGAAGCATACACTGGGTTGCCTGTGGTACATGCTATAGAAAATCAGAAGGCACTGAATTGTGTGGTATTGAAATACAGCATTCCAGTCTCTGAAGAATAACAAATAAAAGAGAAGCGAGAAACATTGGCTTCTAGGCTGACATGTTGATAATTTTCAAGTTCCCTCACAACTTCGTTTCACCACAAGTGTGCCCTCTGAGCATCTGACAGCTTTGTAATACTAAATTTCACTGAGGTCAAGCCCTGTTCCGCGGGGTTAGTGTTAGGATGGGAGACCAAATCAATAAACCCCTCATAAAAAAACAGAAGCATCTGACCGAAAATACTATTAACGCTAACAAATGCGAACTCAGCAAGGTACAGATTTTGTTAGCTTGCTTTATGCAAAACAAATATTGATGAAAAAGCAAATAACTATTGATACACAGTTTTTAGAAAGAGCAGAAGGAAGTTTCCGGGACGGTCCATCGAGAATAAAATATTTACGACATGAAAACAACATTAATTTTTGAACCGTGAATATAGAATATAAAAAGTTACGATCAGCGACAAACATTTTGGGAGATTTTTGCTACGTTTAAGTAAATTGCAAAATCGAAAGTGACATGGCCGGAATTCAGCGGGCACCGTGATTAAGTTACCCTGGCATGTTTACTCGCCAAACAGTGAAGCATCTGTGTAAAATGATGGCAAGATAGCGGGTTTTTGTAAGTTTCTTTTTCTGTCAAGTGTTATAAAGTTTGAAATGAAATGAGCGAAGTCAAAACAAAGATCACAATCGCCCAACTCTTGTTTATGCAAAGTCAAAGTTTACTCTCCAAGACGCGTACGACGTTATTTATCACCAGGTAATTCGATCATTTTGGAAATAGCAGCTACTTTATTATTCATCTGCGTCACAAGATCTCACTGATTTTGGGGCTCATTTTGTTGAAACTCAAGCACGCTTCCAACAGGCCTGTGAACCCTTCCTGCTGACTTTCCATTATTGAGCTCCATAAGGGTATATTTTGTTTAAGGATCCACTAAAACGCCATTCGCGTTACATGACAAGAAAAAAAAGAAAAAAAAGAAAACAAACAAACTAAACGCAGACCTTGACTGGGTTTGCCATAGGGAACCCAGTAATCAGGAATACCCGGTACGTACGATTTGTAAAAGAATGTTGTTGTTTTGTGTTCTCAGAAGGGTGAACTATTTACACAGTTTGTAATTGGAAATCTAAACATCTTCGAGATACAAAAACAAACTTGTGAACACGTAAACCTGAAATATTGCAAATCATAATGCTGACAAACCCAATAGCGAAGGAAATGGATCATGCATAGGACGTTTTGAATATCTGAATGATTTTGGGTTAGATTAAAGGATATTGTTAAAAATTCCCAAGTTATCCCTTTTCGTGTTAATTAGTAATGCAAACAAGTCTTAGTAATAAATTTGATTAACGAGGCACCAGTGATTGTAAAGCTAGTAATTTCAATGGTTGGTATGTCGACGTATGTAACACATGTAACCATAAGAAGATTCACGGAAAACGGAATTTGAAATGTTATGTAGGGGTAAGTATTTGAAGGTAAAATAGGTATTTGTAGACTTTATGCTTCGATGTATTTTGCACATAAACAAGTATCTGAACTTCTCTTTAAATGAGATTTTACTGCCCTATCAGTAAAATAGGTTAATGGAACGTGACCGTACTAAAAGGGCTATTCATGTCGCGATAGTTATCTTCGCGTTCTTTGTAGTCGGCAGTTCAAGGTCTTACAATCAACAGTTTTGTTGTATATAAAACGAGGATATTAAGACTGTTCCTAGATCTCAGATTATAACGTACATATGCATTGGCGAAATCTGTTAAAGACTCATTCATTACGTACAGGTAAGCACGTGTCATGCTTACCTGCTACGTAGTAGAACCTGTGCAACTGGCTACTTTAATAGACAGGGTCTAGCTAAAAAAGTCTCAGTCGTCCAAGATTCACTTAGCATTTTGTCTTCTATAGTAAATCAACTAGCTGTTTGCAATTTGTCAACGTTTTCCCCCTCCCTCCCTCCCTCTCTCCCTTTGGAGATGGGTTGGATTTATCGCTTTGTCATTATTAAAATTGGGTCGCGCCTGTGTGGTGTGGTTAAGTCTGCGCAGCGCGACTTCCCCCAAGCTTGTTGGTTCGTTGCCTTTGTACATTGCTTACTAACCAGTACTCTTGTCTGATCTAGCACTTCCTGTTTACCACTCAGCTCGTAGTGCTGGGGAGATAAGTGAGGTTGTTCCATGTCACGCAATCTGGAAGTCGCATAGGATGACCAGCTGCAAGGCAGTGTTTCCCTCCAAAAAACGCCAACACGTCTGTTGTGTCGTTCCATTGCGCCTTCCGTTACGTGTTTAAAAGCTAATTATGCATGTTGATACCAAGGAACAGTGACATTAATGGTTAATATTCCTTGACAGGCTTCTCACCGTTCAGAGAGTTTGCGTTCACATTTCTATCTTTATTTCTCGAGAGTTTCAATACATGAAGCGAAATAATGAAAGGCCAAGTGACCCACACTACAGTATTCTATCTTTTCTCCTGCCCTTACCATTCCGGAAACGAGACACTATTTTTTTGACACCGACTCCGTTTACATACAGAGGTTATTTTTCATTAGACAAGAGGTTTGGAAATTTAATTCAAATAAAAATATTTCTCTTTGAAACGTTCAGTTTGTAAGTCGCTTTAATACTGCATTCGCTATCAAGCGCGATGCGAGTCAACAGTTAAAACAAGTGTTTTTAAGAGAGGATGGGAGAGAGAAGAAAAAAAAGTTATTTACCAGCGAATTGTCGGTCCGTATAGCAAAAAACTGGGACATCGGTCTTGAAAAAGATGCCCTAGGCCTGCGGCCTCGGGCAGCAATTTCAAGGCCTCGGTCACAGTTTTTCCTATACGAACCTCCCAGCTGGCGCTTAACATTTTTGACAATTGGGTGCACATTACTGTGAGTATTTATATTGTCGTGGTATGGATTCATTTGGCATGGCCATCCTCAAGGAACTTGTGTACTTCTAAAAGTATTTTCAAGTGTTGAGATATAGTGCGGATCTTCACGTGTCGCGCACGTGACAAAGTGATTTTTACGTGCAGCACTGCACGAAAGTTTGGTCATCCTGGAAAGATGTTTTCATAGCTAAACTTCGTTTCTCTTTCACTTTTTTCTGCAAAAGATGTTTCGATGAGTCATTTCTTTTCATCTTAAACCGTTCAATTAGCGTTTCCTTTCTCAAACACTGAGCAAGAATACCCAGTAAAAAAACAATGTGCTTAGCCACTTTGGAATAAATACACTATTTTTACCTCGTTTCCATGGTCCAGTGGTCATTGTTAACTCCTGAAATGAAGATAATCTGGGTCCGGGTATTCACTACATACACAGTCCAACATCATGAGAATCGCAATTTAAGGCCGATGTAAGAAGGGCAGACTTTTCTGTTTTCTTTTCTTTAGTGCTAAATTAACGATACACGACTGAACTTTCTTGCAGGCCCGAGTATAGGCTACTTGTAGCCTTTTGTTCTTCCAAACACATGAAGTCCTCTCCATTTTCATATATTTAATACATTTTTAATAGAGTTGAAGATGGACTCCAAGTTTGCTTTCATCCTTCGTGTCGTGTTATATTAAAAAGGAATTGTCGTGTTCAAAGCAAATCAAAAACGTAGAATTTGTAATCTTTAAATTCTGATTAATGAACAACCAATTGAACAAGTAAAAGACAGTTTTTTTGGATGTAATCTTTCATGGAAACCTAAATTAGAAGAGTAAATGTCCCATGTGTCCAATACCAAAACCTCTCAAAATCAATTGAAATGATTTAATATCGAGTTCCTATTTATCGTCAAACCCTAACGTGTATTTTACTATTCACTCGTTTATCCCTGCCTGTTACTGCAACAGTTTGGGCCTCCACCTGTAAAACTTTTCTCATCTTGTAATTTTACAGAAACGAGATGTGACAAGCATACACAAGTCTCATTTTAATGTTCATTTTGACCCTATATTCAAGGACCTTAGAATCTTAATTTCATTATCTTATTTGTTAGAACTTTGTCACTTCATGTTCTCCTATCAAACTCAAACTCTCCTTTCCAGGTTAGCTTGCAAATTTCCGCTAAACAGAGAAATTCACACTTATTCTAGGAGAAAGTCAAGTGGATTTCGTTTACTCTTCTGTTGGACTAACAAACTTTTTTTTTTTTTACCAAGGACCTTAATGTTATTATTCTCTTAATTATACAATTTCTCATGTAAAAGCTACGATTGTAATCTCGGTCAACAACTTGTAGGTTCAACAAGCGCTAGATATTATATTTGGGGAGGTCTAATTTATATAATCTTAGTAGTTTTATTTAGGCCTTCTCGCCACCAATGTAATCTTTAAATTGTTTTCTTATCCCCTCTTGTTTGTTGGTTTGTATCTATTTGTTAATGTATTTCTTCTGTGTTGCAAATAATTAAATAAAATTTCTAGATTTGGCGCCTCACACTTTATTGCACGATTCTTTGAGTTTTTTCTTCAACACTGTTAACGCCTGCTTCCTATTTCTATCCTTCTGTTTACTGTGGAGAATAGTTCCATATAGCATTCTGTACTTGGTTAAGTCCCGGAGGAAACTGGGACATTGCTGCAAATCTTTTCCATCTTCCATGCAGTGATTGTACGTGTCCGTTATCAATTTAATGTACCCCTTTTTCTCTAAAAGACTGAAGTTAGATTTCCAAGAGGGACTCTATCCCGTTTCTTCGATTCCACTTTTATACAATGTAGTGGCAGAGTGATCAGTTCTTATTTACGGAATTTATACGTACACAGACAACAGTAAACACCCACATTGGAACCTCACTTTTTCAAAGTGAGTCTAAATGGATTCTTATGGTATTTGCAGTAGTTTTAGGCCGAGTTCTTAGATTGGTTCTTATTTCCACAAAAAAGATATCTACTCTACGATACATATGTATGACTGATTTCCTCCGATGAGGATGCCGATATCTTTGTATTTCAATCATAAACATGAAAAAGGGTTTTAAACAAGATCTGTGCAGTTTAAAATTTGTTTCAGACGGTTGAAATGTAAAGGTGATTTTCTAAAATAAGAACCTGTTTACGTTTTTAAGCTCAACTGGTTCTTATTTAAGGGGGGTCTAAAATAATTTTTAGCCCAATAGGTTCTTACATTTTAGGTTCTTATTATATGTGGGTGTTTACTGTTCCTCTTCCTGAAGATCACTTGCTATTAATTAAAAGCGCAGGCGATGCTGTATTACCAGGATTTTTTGCCTCCATGTGAAACTCTCAACATCCTTTCTTATTATCCAGGAACAAGTCATACCAAACGATGAACACAGTTTTTAAATTCTTTTGCAAAATTCCTTAACGCAAATTTCGTGTCATGTAGGTTAAGTGAATATAGCCTGATTAGTTTTGCAAGCGGGACAATTATTGCATTCTCCATTTTGGAATTTCCCATAATACACTTTGTTTGCCCCCCAAATTTTGCATAAACCATTGTTTTCAAATGCTCTTGGGAATATGCAGTGCCCCCCAGAGCATTTGAAAACAGTTTATACAAAATTTGGGGGGGCAAACAAAGTGTATTATGGGCAATTCGAAAGTAGAGAATAACCGAATAAACAGTCAGCAGATTACCCTAACTGGTGGATAACCCGCGCTTTGAAAACGAAATAAAATACATGCAAAAAGCTCTAGAAATCATAACTTTGGGGACAAATTTTAGAGCAGTAACTGTTGTGTATGAGGTCATAACTGTATACCGGTAATATTCCAATGTTATTTTTTCGAGTTCAGTGTTCAAAAATACTGGAAAGGCAAGTTGCTAGTTTGAAAAGTTGTACATCCTACTTATGAACGTTTCATACTAGACAGAAAATGAATTCGCAGACACAATTGGTGGTTTCGATCGATCGTTTAGGGCCATTTATTTGTTGAAAGAAAGCTGGGGCGAGAGTGAGAAATCTTGGATGGATGGAATTGAGCAGTTAATTACTCTTTCATAGCAAGTAGGAGCTTGATGAACTCTATCCATTGTTTCCGTGTTAAGGAGGCTCGAAAGGGTTTAGAACTGAGCGTGCGCGCGAACGCCACATACGCAATTTTAAAAGCTGCTCGCGTCAGTTCATGATTCAAAATGGGTCACCAGAAATAAACAAATACTGCTAATTTCGTTCACCTTTCTTCTAATTCCTATATATATGGAATATAAATAGACATCTCCTATTCACGAAAACTACGAAAATTGTACACAAACGGTTTTAACGGTCACTTAAATCCGTTTGTGCTCTGGGGACGAGGTTGCCCTTGAGTCAACCCGTTCTTGTATCTTTCTATTTTTAGAACTACTATATTTGTATATGACCGAGAACATACGTACAGCGGTTAACATACGTCAAATACGTATGTGACGTAAGTAATGGCTGACCATAGGTGTCTTATGATTGGCTATTGTGAAAACACCCACTAAAGCCCCCCTGCGAAGTGCCTCTAAAAATAGAAAGATAAAGGAAAGGGTTGACTCAGGGGGTATATATGGAAGATGGAGGCTTCGGGTAATGACCTTCTGCCCAAGTTTATTGTTTGAAGAAAAAAACGATAATTCGTTGAAATCGCGTCATATTTGCACAAGAAACAAGTTGATAGGAAATAATGAAACACGAAGAACGTGGTAGTTTGATTTAACCAACCCTCACAATATCAAACAGTCATTTTTAAAAAATTTCCACATTCCGGTTATCCTGAGCAGGAGCCATTACGTATTGAGCACCTGTTCTGAACTTGGGCAACCTGTGCTTGGCCAGGAGATAAAATCTACATATCAGCCATTTGACCACCAGGCATTTTCGTTTTTCGTTTTCATAAAGATAGAGTTCAACTCCACAAGTATCTTTGTCACATCTTGTCAACACACTTTATACTGGAGTAATCATAACCTGAGAATTTTGTCTTAGCGTCTTCTATTGCTTCCAAGTCATTGTACTGTCAAATCAAGACAATCACATTTCCCTTGCGAGACCTTCCATATGACTCTGAACTAGACCCACATCATCATCACCGAATTTAATCGTTCTTGTTGCATATAACTGACAAAGAAGTGTTTGATAGGCCCACTGGCATCGATCTGCTCATGCCGAAACTGACTACGTTCGAAATGTAACGCTATGTTTTCCACCTTTAAATCACGATCCTTCTTCGCTCACGCTTCGACTGGTTAATTGTAATAGAAAGAGTCTTCATTAGACAAGAAGTTTGTTTGGGAAGGAAGTGCACGTGCACTCGAATGAGCGGGTGACGCATGCGTAAATTCTGATCTTGTAACCCCATCATTTTTCCTAATTTTGTAACTTTATTCGTTTGTATTTCTGCTGCCGGGAGGTTAATGTTTTTATTTTTGGCCATGTTAGCTTGGATTCATTTAAAACCTTTGTC
This sequence comes from Montipora capitata, assembly GCA_949126865.1. Classification (NCBI taxonomy): domain Eukaryota; kingdom Metazoa; phylum Cnidaria; class Anthozoa; order Scleractinia; family Acroporidae; genus Montipora; species Montipora capitata. Next base: position 43,321,660 of record OX421453.1, on the reverse strand, counting down.
TTTCAAATTCAAAGAAATTCTGTAGGTGACAAAATTAGAGACATTTCAAAAAACTGATCTTTCTGAAAAACTGACCTACAGATTGTTGAAAAATTTTAGAGATTTCTAACATTATCTGGTAACGCTGAATGGGAAGACTTCACCTTCCCGTTTTTTTCAAAAGAGACAATATATCTTGATTTTTAGGCTTAAGAAAGGTATCATAACGTTGCCATGGTAACGTTATTTTGGAGGAAAATGTAACGCTAAAATGTATGATGGGTACCTAATACCCTGGCCAAATGCCGTCTTGAGATGATTACCGCAACTGTATCTAAGGACAATACATACATAGATAATACTTTATTTGGTGTCTTATACATTGTATATCGACAACCCTCCAAATAAATTTACAATTTGACAATTTTGTAATCTTAAGGGTTAACTACGTTATCTGTCTAATTTCATAGTAGTCATGTATATGCTTTGCAATTATTTTCTGTAACTCAACATTACTACTGGGGAGAGGGGTTAATAGTAGCAAAAATATATATTCTGTCGACATTTTCACAATTGGATTGGGATTTTGAATTCTTTATATAAGCATTCAAACATAGATTTCCTTTTTTCTTGGTAAACTTGGGGAGGAGACTGTGTTTTTCATCTTCCGCTTCTTTCTTACACGAAGGGTAGATTCTTTCGTTCGGTTTCTCATATGGTCTCATGTAACGCCCGGTTTCTATTGCCAATCTATATTACTAAGTCGCAGTTTTGTCATGGTGGTTCTGTGCCGGATGTTGCTGACCTGGTGAAGGTAATCCTCCTATTTGTAATTATCTATTGTTTGACTTTACGGTAGGTTCGCATTTGTTGCTTTGATTGGGATCTTTCCTTATGTCATTATTCATCTCACTGAACCGCCTTTGTAATTCAATGTCTTCTAATCTTTGTCTAATAATGCTTAGAATTCCTACATCTGAAAAATGTGCTTTTTCCCAAAGATTTCCTAAACCTATATTATATAAAGAGTTTGATTTTTTACTCCAAAGAGCTTTATCTTAAATCCATTTTATGTCATTATAAGCCGCTTGAGATTTGTAACAATTATTCTGTTCGTGTTTAGCTAAAGTAAGCCAGAACTTAAAGGTTCTGCATTGGGCTTTATTCGCTTTGGAAACCTGCCTGTTTCGGCCCTGCAAGCATTGTTTTATTGACACCTAAAGGCCATTTTAAAAATTTATTTTGAACAAGTTTTTTTGGGTCCGTATCGAGTTTACCATTACAGTCAATACCCCAGATTTCACTACCATACATGAGTATGGGGAATATTAATGCATCAAATGGCTTGAATGTGAGTTTGATGTTATCACTGAAGTGGTTTCCCATCTCTTTCTCGTTTCGAATTTTAAAATCTCGCTGCTTCCTTTAGATTCAACATTTAACAGACTTCTTTCCTTCTTCTAATTCAGCTATCCAAAAGTCTTTCAGTGAGTTTAGATCACCATTCCATTTGAACTGCTTCTTGTTTGAGTTAAAATTTAATTATCACAGAGATTCATTAGCGCCGTGCTTGCCGCCATGACACCTCACTGCCTCATTTGTTTGAAAAAAGGTGAAAAAAGGAGAAACTATTTCGGGCCTCCTTAATTTAATACTTTTTATTCAGCAATTTTCAGACCTATTTTCAATTCTATTGATGCTAGATACGTTTTTGAAAAATACTACTATTTGTCAACAAAATCAATCTCAGGTTCTACCATAGTTAATAGATGTAGGCTGGTTATGAAACTCGACAAGTTTCTTTGTTTCATGTTTTTATTCGCTTTTTTGGCCTTGACCCTGCACAAAACCCGACAAAAACACTTTTTTCGGCAGGATACTCAATCAAAAGCTTTGACTAATTTATTCGAAATTTACTTGCGAACCAAAGACAAAAGATTTTGCAGGGTCACGGTCGGTTCAACATCTAATTGCAACTGTATTGTTCCTGCTTTTGAAATTCCCTGGGTTTCATAACCAGTCCCTAGATTAACTATGGTTGTACTGAGCCTAACGAGTGGCTTAAAACTGGAAAACTGGTGTTAACTGGAAATTTGTCCCTGATATGCTGGATATCTTGGGACTATTTTTGGCACCATAAAAGTTGTTTACACAGGTGATGACAATTTTTGGGCACGGGCAACTAATTATGGACGAAATCAACTCGTGTTGGCATCACGCTCTCGGTTACGGTTAGTAGTCTTCATATAAAAACAAAAACAAAAACAAAATACAATTCCAGAAAGGAAGCGTGTTTACAATTGACTGTGACACCTCTGTACTATAACGTTCCAGTTAAACAAACGAGGCAAACTACCATTCCCGGTGGATTAAAAAAATGGCACAACCCGCACCTTGCTGTTACCCACAACAAGAATTGTTTACTGACGATTTAACACATTATGTGAGGGTAAATGACAGCAGCTACGGTAATGACTCGTACTATTAAGCTCATTCTTAAATCCATTTCTAAATTGCATGGTTATTTTGACATCATAACTAGCTCTAAAATTATGGAATTGACTTTACTTTGATTCATCAAAATCATTCATGAAAATTATCTTTCGGAAAAGTGTTTAAGAATTGAAACCATTACAAACACATGAGAATTAAGGCAGAACTACATTTTAAGGGAAAAAATCTGGAACAAGCAGTAAAGCAGTAAACCGCTCTACTAACAACGTTCAGCCGAATAAACCATCTAAAACTTTCGTATTTTATGGAACATCAAACAGAAGAGATACAGTCCGTGCAAAAAATAAAGTGCAAAAGCGCTTGAGATTTATTCTCTTACCTTGTCGGTGATGTACAGTGCTTGACAAATGAGACGGACTGTTATATCATCGTCACCAGTACGCATAGGGAAGGAAGAAAGTGGCAACAAAAACCGTCATGTTGTATTCAGCGCTGTCCATGACAAACCTCAGGTCTCAATGCATCCTGGCTATCGAAGAACAATTGCAAGTTTATTATGGCCACCCCTTAAAATTCAAGTCAGTTAAGCTGGCAAAACTTAAACACATGACGGGCATCCCCAACGCCGGTAAAAAACTGAAAATGTGAACTGCTGATTCGATATTGCTCTATGTTGTTTAAGATTCATAAGTTGCCTGTATTAGTTGACTTGATTAGAGATGAATAAACATCGAGTTAAAAAACCTTAACTTGGACTAACTCGTTAAACCAACGGCATTGGCTTGTAAAAAGCAAATAAGAAAGACAAACTACACGGCCGGATAAGAATAAGGGCTTAAGCTTAACTATTCATAGACAAAAAGCCTTTAAAAGAGAATACGTTCGAAAAGGTTGTTACCTCTTGCCAGGTTGAACATAAGTCGTCATTCCTAGCTGTTCCGGACATTGACGATAAACAGATGTTTTAGTTTGATTGCTCCTTATAAGCAAGTTGAGAACAATTAAGAAATCATTTGAGTAGTAGACAAAAGAACTCATTAATTTATCACCCATGTGTCTGTTCCTCGTGGATCACGTTTTCGCATTATCGCCGGAGATCAGTAGCTATTCACTGACTATTCCCAATGACAATCGTCATGCACAGCAGAAACAATAAACAGTTAAATTAAAACCTATAATGCCAGTTCTCCACCAGTGATTAAATAAAATAAGAGAACGTAAGGAGATGAATGGTCTCCGAAGAATCACCAGGAAGTATCCTCAAGGGAGGAAGTTATCAAAGAAAAATAACACATGCTAATTTGAGAGACCTCTCTTTCTAATTAACATTAACCTTAAACAGGAAAATTTTGCGATAAACAAGATTTTGTTTTATCAAATATAACTTTATGATTGGTTTTTTTTTTCATTTTCATGCTAAACTGCAGAATACCAAGCCACTTATTTGAATATGAATGGCTTGTGTTCTTGTATTATTTGTTCATCAAATTATGCCGCTACAAGAGCAAAATGGTACTTTCATCGCGTATAATTGTGATATGATGCACAAGAAGCCTTTATATAATAAATAAGGCAACCGTACAATGCCAGAATTTATCAAAATGGCGGCGCACAGACATTTTACAGCAAAAATAAGCAATTCTGAAATTCATGTTTTCGATGGAATCACTTGATTTGAAATCTTTTTAACAACGTTTATTGTCAACCTTATATCATGTCATTTTGAGATGATTTTTAATGAATGAATAGCTATTGTACATAATCAACAGGAGACTCGCGCTTCATCTCTTGTGAAAAAATATATGGCAATGTGACAATATCGCCACCATTAGGACAGAAAACTTTCCTGTGTGTGTCTTCACACGACATGTATAACAGCAACAGGTAATGTGAAAAGAGAGCGAAAACTATTATGACTAAACCAGAACGTGATGAAAAAAGGAGAGACAATCAAATGCAATTAGTTTTATGACTACCCTCTGATCACAACAAACTTGTTTTTCTGCATTTTATTGTCTCTAAGGGACCAATCTGTTCCCTTGTAAATCTTTCCATTCAGAAAAGATTGTAAGCACTACTTCAAACCAAACAATTCAACATTGATTACCCTTTACAAAATGTTAAAAAGAACTAATTAATTAGTGTTGTTTTTCTGCATTTTATTGTCCCTAAGGGACGAATCTGTTTCCTTGTAAATCTTTCTATTCAGAAAAGATTGTAACCACTAGTTAAAACCAAACAATGCAACATTGATTACCCTTCACAAAATGTTAAAAAGAACTAATTAATTAGTGTTGTACTTTAAGAATCTCAATAAAGAAACACGGTCCAGTACAATACTTATTGTGCCATTGGTTCCAAGGGCGGATCTTGGGGAGGTGCACTGGGTGCACGTGCACCCCCCTCGGGTACCAAAAAAAAACGTTTTAGTTAAAAAATTCTAAAATTTACAAACGAAATAAAAATGAAATTTATCTGTTTCCCTTTACCCAACACCAACCGTCATGATGTCGCCGCTATTCACAAACGCCTTCTTCGCAGTGCCATCTCCAAACGTCAAAAAGAGCTCAACAAACTAACCTATGACTGTGACAAGTTAATCGAACGCGTTAAGAACTCTCTGAATTCTGTTGATTGGTACCTTGTACAGAGAGCTTTAAAGAAAAATGTCGACAAGAACATCTCTAAACTTATTTCAACTCATCGGAAGAAACTTAAAAGCCTAATTAAGAATGCCGTACTACCCTTCTCACCGAATGAAACTGTAAACAATCTCCTCGTTTAATCTAACTGATGATGAACTTGAACTTCTAAAGAATGGGCTGGGATTCTCCATCAAACCTCATCATGTCAACAAGACAGACATTCTGGCTTCCTTCGAAAAGATCCACTACACCATGAAGAAGAAACTAATGGACGAAAACTCCGCTACGCACCTAAAAACGGAAATCGCTCACCTGGCTCAAAACTATATCTCCTCCTACCGTCCTTCAAGCAACGATCTAAAGAAACACCCTATCCTACGAACTCTTAGGAACAATTCCAATATTATAATTCTCAAGCCTGATAAAGGTAATGGAGTAATTATTTTAGATCGCAACATTTATTTAGATTCCTGTTTTGATATACTCAATGACAAATCTAAATTCAAAGTATTAGACAAAGATCCCACTTTATTAAGAGAAGGCAGAGTTAAACGTTTCATTAGTCTACTTAAGAAAAATCATTCTATTGATAATGATACCTATACTAAGATTTTTCCCAAGGGCTCACAACCAGCAAAATTTTATGGCCTTCCTAAATTACATAAGAAACGTGAAAATCACAATCAACCACCTCTTAGACCAATTGTTTCTTCTATTGGAGCTTATACTGATTATAATTTAGCTAAGTATTTAAGTTTTCTAATTGCTCCACTTCTGCCAAGTAAGTATTTGGTAAAAGATTCATTCTCTTTTGTTGAAGAGCTCAGGAGTTTCGATTTTAACAACAAGTTTCTCATTTCCATCGATGTTGAAAGTTTATTTACCAATATTCCGTTAAATGAAACTATTGATATTGCCGTGGATCTTATTCTCGAGCATACCCCTCAATTTCCGATCAAAAAATCCTACCTTAAGAAATTGCTCTCATTCGCTACAGGCGAGACTCATTTTCTTTTTAATGGCAAATTTTATGATCACGTTGATGGGGTAGCGATGGGCTCTCCACTAGCACCCATCCTAGCTAATCTTTTTCTTGGTTTCCACGAGGAAACGTGGCTTAATAATTTCAACTATTCGAATCACCCTCTACTCTATAGGCGTTATGTTGACGACACCTTCTGTGTCTTTCACAACGAACAGGATGCTATGTCATGTTTTGATTACATCAATTCACGGCACCCTAACATGAAATTCACTTTTGAGAAAGAGAATGATTGTAAACTTTCCTTTCTTGACATACTTGTTGACAACTCTTCGCGTGATTGTGTTTTTTCAGTTTTTCATAAAAAAAACTTACACAGGTCTCTTAACTAATTTCTTTAGTTTACTCCATCATGGTATAAAATTGGCCTTATTCGAACTCTTATCGACCGAATCTATAAAATCAACAAAACCTCCTCCGGCCTTCAAAACGATCTTAATGAACTTTCTGACACCTTGAAACGTAATTCATTTCCCTCGCAAATTATTGACAAAACTTTCAAGCGGTATCTTGACGGGTCTTTTTCTCGAAAAAGCTGGAACACTAATGATGACAATAATACACGTTATTTTAAACTCCCTTTTGTCGGCCATTTTTCCAAAATAGCGAAACTTAAACTCCGACAACTTACTAACCGCTTTTGAAAATCTGACCAAACTATCAAATTAGTTTTCACTTCATTCAGAATTAAAAACATGTTTAGTGTTAAAGATCGTAATCCTGTTGCTCTAAAATCCATGGTAGTTTAACAATTTTCTTGTGCGGACTGTAATTCCCGCTATATTGGCGAAACTAGTCGCCATTTTTCTACCAGGATAAAGGAACACACGGAAAGCGATAAAAACTCGCATATTTTTAAGTATTTCAACACATCTCCTTTATGTAAAAACAAATACTTCCCTTCGTGCTTTAGTATTCTGGATTCTGCCAGCAACTCAATTGATTTTAAACTCAAAGAAGCTTTTTATATAAATAAGATCAAACCGGAACTTAACAAACAATTGCAGCATTAAAACACTTTTCTCACGTTTTAGTTTACACCTTGATGTTTGGTGTCACGCTGTAAATAGTACCCGCTTTTGTATTACGTCATGTTGTAATAATTTTTTCATCTACCCGTAGACTTTTATATAACATTTCACATTTAGGAACTCATTAAACTGATGATGTCATAAGCATGCCGAAACATGTCTTTTAAAAAACTTGTCTGTTTCCTACAGAAATAAAAAAGCTAAATAACCCTGGTAATGTAAACTTAGCTAAACAACGGCAAAGCGAATTAAGCTACTAGAGGATATTAAAAGCACAAAAAATGCATTAAGCTAGATTTTTATTTGCCTCATCATTTACAGATTTATCATACTACAGCCCTAACCCTCTTAAAAGCATGTATCATACATTGTCCAACACATAAAGATTGGGCCTCCTGTGCATTTCCGTCTGACATGTGCACCCCCTAGCCAAAGTTCTAGAACTGCCCTTGGGTTCATCATGCATAACAGTGTTGATGGTGGTAGCAAGCAAGTAGGCGTATAGGAAAATCAACTCTATTGATTAAGAATTAAGGTGATTCCTTAGTAATAGAAGTTGTCGTAAGATTTTCTTTAAACTCGATTTAAACTCCCTACATTATGGTGACTCGAAATGTGCAATTAAATAAATAGGCCACCAAGCGCGTTCGCCAGATATAACTTGCTCAAGTTACTCATTTAATAATTGCAACTTCATCTATCAAGGACAAGTTTGTTCTATCGGTTCAGGCTACGTTTTGCAGGAACAGGAAGCACAGCTTTGACTTAATTCTTAAAATAACAAAACAGGTGAATTGTATTGCTCAAAAGGAATAATTTAATGTTTGTTCTATGGCACAGACACACGTCTTGAAACAAACAAACCATAAGAAATTTAATGGCTACCTGCTCTTTTTATCGTGAAATTGTTCTTCCTGTCTGCTTAAAAATTCGCAGAGACACTGCAAAGTGTATATTTTCTTCCTTTCCTGTATTTAGGATCACGAACGGTGCATTTAGAGGGATTTTGCGATTTATCGCTCTTTGTAGAGATCGGCAATATGCTCAATGATACTTCCAAGTAAATAGCTTTGGTAGAGATCCATGGATGTTCCCTTAAGAGGCATACTTCGTTTCACTCCCCATCATGTCTTTTCAATGCCCTAATGTGGGCTCGTTTGTCTGGGTCGACGAAGTTTAGGCGATGGTTAACTGCGGTGAGATGATGTTAGCCCTTGTCTTGTAGGCAGTTGTAAACTTTCCGGCCACAGGTAGCTAGGGCTAATATTTTTTCAAGGAAAGTTTACGCTCAGAAAATTAATATGTGTTCTGGCGGATTGAAGGCTATCCATTGCAGTTTTTTCTTGAGCATCGCGAAACAGATCCATCTCCCGATGCGGCACTTTGTCTTTGCCAACTGACTGCGTTTTAACACAGGTTTTGGACACGGAAGACGAAAGTAAATTGTTTTCTTTGCACCACTCTATGCACAACTCTGGAAAGGCTATAAAGCAGGGAAAATTTCCAAATGACCAAATCTTCCATTGCTGTGACCCTTCTACTTCGGTAGCCATCTTGATTATTACGAAGACACAAGTTTGCTTCAAAAGAAGGAAAATATGAAACGATTTTAATTGCAATGAACTCGTGCATGAAAGTTTCCCATGAAAGATGCACCAATCAGACTTTAAGCGTGGTATACTCTTCCACGCAGTGAACTTATAAGTGTGCCGCACGCACGGGGCATGAAGGAAAAGCAGGTCACAGTTCACAGCAATACTGGAAAACCTAAAACTATCACAGGGACTAACGTTAAGCCTAAACAGTGCCTTTAGTCGTAATTAGGGTTACGGTTTGCATTATTAAAGGGATGGGTTGTTTCAAGAGTAGTAAAACAGGGATCTCTTAACGGTAACCTAAAAGTGTAAGTTCGATTGTAGGTGCTCGGCGCGGCACGTGTATATAATTACGTATCATTGTTATGTAAATAGTCAGCCAGAATTCAAAATAAATATCATTTTCAAGGTGTGAATTAGCAACTTGACACGTTAGCTCAGTGGTAAAGAACAGGGACAAGTAATCCAGAGGTTTACAGTGGGTCGGAGTTCAAGGCAAGCTGCGAGTGACATATCATGGGATAAAATGGCAGAAAATGCCGAGCGGGGTCTGGAATAAGAACAAGACGAAGGGAAAGAAAGAGGAAAGCTGAGACAAAAACGAGTAACGGTGTGGGCGATGAAGGGAAAGAAGAGAGAGCGGGAGGAAGAGAAAAAAATGAGATCCGTTTTTATTCATCCCGTAAGTACAAATTACCCATGTATATATTCGGTTCTCTTGGGTATACGTATTGTTCTACAAAACAATAGCGCGAATGAATAATTAATTTATTCTGCATGCATAATGACGTAGGGACCTGTACGGAAATCATTCCATCCTTTTTTTCCTGTAACTTTTTTTTTCTGACGTAAATTTTTAAAAAAAATTTTACAGCACAAAGAGGATGAGTAAGAGAATAAAATTATGCAAAAAAAAAGATAGGTCACCAACCTCGTTTAGGAGGAAACAGAAAGCAAACCAAGCTCGACCCCTTGACAACAGGTCTCCCCGATAGCAAGGTTTCACTTTCACTGTTGGACTGAAATGTTCTTTAGCATCATCAAAGCTATCACTCGACTTTTTGTTTTGCGAGAGTCTAAAAGGTTTCTTGTTTTGCTCTTTACTGCTGTGCTCTGAAAACGGCCATTCTTCTTTCTAGCGAGGTTTCCGGCACGAAAGGTCGCCATTTTGAAATGTTTTTGGCCACGTTCGATATATCAATATTCACACATGGCTACGAGTCTTTATGGTTAAATTCAAACATTGTTTAATTTAGAAATATCCGTTGAGACTTGTGAGACAAAGAAAACAGAACTGAGCCGTGAAATTTGACCATAAAGCCTCTTAGTCATGCCTTAATACGAACGTGGCCTACGCTGTGTTATGCGCAGAACAGGATGCGCAGTGCAATACTAGGGAATCACCTTAAGAGGCATTTTTATTCCCACGAACCAGCCTCAAAATCGTCTACAAAATAAAAGTAGCTTGACAAAAAGTGGTATTACATTTGACATTAAAAATGTCAAAATGGATTGAACTAACAGATCAAAAGGCTCGTGCACAAGTCTCGACTCGACAAAAAAAAACGGCAGAAATTAAAGCTTCAAGAAATGCGACCTTTACTTGGAAGTATTTATTGAAGGCACTTTTACGAGGACACGCATTTACTCACAACAAATAATGATGTTCATCATCACGTAATCAAGTCATTAACGTCAAACCAGAGGTTGATTGATTGTTCAAAACAAAGGGTTATTTTCTTGTTGTTGGCAAATTTGAATACAGAAAGACATAATTATTTGCAAACAATATCTTTACTTTCCAATAAGCCTCTGGAAGACTGCAAACCATTTTGACGAGGCAGAAAAACCTGATTCCAATAATTCTGTTGTTACTGGAATAAACATAATGAATAAGCACTTTTATTTTGGTGAGTTGTATTTGTTTCTTGCTTTTTTGACGCAGCGGCTTAGTTCCAATGTAGAACCGCAAGTTTTTATAAACTACAG
>OX421453.1:43293425-43305925 GCA_949126865.1 Montipora capitata | reverse complement strand
GTAATAGTAATAGCAGCAAAGTGAAACTTTTTCTGTATCACTTCGGTTTCATTAGCCCTGGCTTCTTGCATCTCTTAAAACTCATTCGTCCTTACCACAGGATAATTATACCCAGTTTTTACTTTTGCAATTAAACAATTTTCTGTAAAAAAGGAATGAAAGAGCAGATGATGGTCCATCTGTGGTAAATTACCATATGATATTTAACTGGGTTTTGCAAAAAAAGAGACTATATCTTCAACATATTTAGCAACTATTCACCAAAGTGGTGGTGGTTAGTGGTGGATATTTATATCGCCGCTTCTCGACTCGGTAATATCCACCACTAGCCACCGACACTGAGGTGAATTGTTGTTTTAGTATATGCAAAAAGGATTATTTTAACTCATTTATTCCTGCAACGATTACAGCTTTTTCGGGCGCAAAATCTGCGCGAATCGCTCGGAGGTGAATCGCAAAGGATATCTGGAGTTTGAGTAGCAAATCAGAGCGCGCGTTCAACGCTATCCACTGTTTAAGTATATACTAAATTATTTTATCGTCAGTTCCGTGCCGCCCAACTTAACCAACTCAATTTAGGTGCTGGGAAGCCCGTTTCTTGGCATGGATCGTTGGTCTTTGGTTTGCAGACACCGGACCCAACCGAACCGAATCAAAGCTGTTGTTATTGTCGCAGAAACTAGTTCATAAGTTGTACGAGAACAGTAGAATTGAATTACTGAAATAAACCAAACATAGCGAAAGAGGAAGGAGATCAGCAATTGTAAACAAACATATCCTGTGAATTGTACCGGATTAGTGTTCCTAAATGAAAGAGGTTGAAAGGAAAAATAGCACAGTCCTTGATTCTTAATATTAGCGAAGAGAGCACTTATTTTGGCTTATCAACAGAATAGGGAAACCTTTGTTTACATTTTGCGCCTTATTAGCACTTGACTATAGCCATCGTTTTCTATCAGTAAGCAAGTTCGCTAACAACGAGTTCGAGTTCAAATCGCAAAGGTGTAAGCAACCTCCATGTTTCGTTGTCTCGAGTTCATTCTACCGTCCGCAAACAGATTTTCCCCAAAACTCTGATTACAACTACTTTCAAATGCCTCGTCGATGACAAAACGGGACGGACTCGAACGCATCTAGCTAACCCTTTAGTTTCGAAAGAGCGAAGATGAAACCAAGTTGCAAATTTGTGACTTCTCCAGATATTTTAGTCGCAAAGGGAAAACATTCAGTCGCAAATGCGACTGTATTGGTCGTAATTCCAAGCCCTGAAGTTGTGAAACAAATAGTTCAACTGGTCAGCAACAGTTTTTCTAAACTCCAAATTTTAAGCCACTTTCTCACTGTTCGATAATTAACTCAGATAATTTTAAGCGTGGCACTCTATCAAATATATTACCGTTCATTACCTAGGATCAATACTCTTTTTATGGAGCATTGCTATGTTAGTGTTATGTTTATTGGTTGTAATGTCCATACTGACACTACAAAATCAGGATATAAACTTGCAATAATTAAAGTGGTACTACGACCAAAAAAATAAAATTGTTTTTCCTTTGGATTTCAAAACTTTGTTAACTAAACAATAACTCACCGAAGTTTTAAGTTCTGATTTTAAAAAGAAACCTGTTTATTTTAGCTGGAATTTTCTTATTTATTGGTCCGCCATTACTAACTTTAAAATCTTGAGAGAGCTGGGTCGAGGTGAAAATGACGTCAAACACTCACTAGTTTAAGAATGCAATGCGTGTTTACGTGGCCTAATTAATAGGCAACACGGGAGTTTCGGGCTTTCAGACTTTTCAACCCGTGTTTTGCATATATAATAAATTGCGTTTACACGCTGAAATTTTAAGCTAGTTAGTAAATGACGTCATTTTATCTAGATCCAACCCTCTGAGGTCCAATAGGCCAGTTTTGAACGTGAGTAATGGCGGACCATGAAATCCAAAACTTACACTCAAAATAAACAGCCTTTGGATAAAACATTCTGCCAGTTAGGTGTTAAGCGAACATGCTTTCAAAATCTGAAGAAAAAAGGGAAATGATTTTTTGATCATAGTACCATTTTAAGGGTTAGCAGTTGCCACTTTGCTGCTCTTTTTACTAAAATAAATGAAGAAATGACAAAATTATTTTGTTTCTCGCCTTGAGTTTTCTTTCAATCTGAAGACAGCATATTGTAGCGTAATTTCACTGCGATGTTACGTGCACAACGCTATTCCTTCGATATCATTCGCCATTTTCAGCGGTTTCTTTCAACACAAGTATTGTGGGCTCATATTTTGTCTTGCTACACCGCTGACAACAACTAAATTTTGCGAAATTGCGACTTTTCGTATCTTGTCGCAAAATTGCGACTGGATTTTTTCCTTAATTTCAAGCCCTGAACTTACAACTGCATTAAACAAGCCTCTAAACTCGTTGGTTCCATTGATGAATTAGCAAACTTGTTGGTTCGGTCGATGGCAAGAAAAAGGTTCCCAGTGGGAAGCACCCTCTGTGCAAGTATTCACGGTTAAATAAAACCAAAACGCAGGGCTAATAAGTCCAATAATTACTGGGTTGCCTATGGCAAACCAGTCGAGGTCTGCGTTGATTTCGTCGTTTTTTTATTTTTTTCCGTGTCGGTAAAAGTCTTGCCTGTCACTCCCCTGCTAGGTGGTGGCTTTGTGCATTGAGCCTTCCACGCGTATTTTCTTAGGATCGAGAGGGTAGTGGGAAATGCGTAGATTTCTCTGGTGGACACAGTAGAACGATTAACTTAACCGGCAATGGCGTCGAAAGTCATGTAACGCGAATGGCGTTTTAGTGGATCTTTGAACAAAATATACCCTTATGAAGCTCATGAATGGCAGGTCAATTGGATATACAGGCGGTGGAATCTTAAAAGCGACGAGTAATGGACTTCGACAACAATCTATCGCCCGTCGAGCCGAAATCAAAGTGAGCTGTATTTACCTGAAGTAGAAGGTAATTTGACACGATTGAGTTTCTTGCCTTCGCGCACGCAATGAAATAGGAAGAGGTTCTCGCCTCTAAGAGCAAATATGTTGTTTTTTCAATAAATTTTTCGCTGGAAAAGGATTCTGTGGTATTTTCTGCCTTTGTGAATTATAATATCATGTTGTGTATTGAATTTCCGAGCTTAAGGTTGAAATGTGATATGGGAGAAGTTTTTTAGTATTGCTCTGTAAGCAGGAAGGGTTCACAGGCTTGTTGGAAGCTTGCCCCAAAATGAGCCCCAAAATCAGTGAAAAATTGTGACGCAGATGAATGATAAAGTAGCTGCCATTTCCAAAATGATGAAATTACCTGGTAATAAATAACGTCGAACGCGTCTTGGAGAGTAAATTTTGACTTTGCATAAACAAGAGTTGTGCGATTGTGATCTTTGTTTTGACTTCGCTCATTTCATTGTCAAACTTTATAACACTTGACAGAAAACGAAACTTACAAAAACCCGGTATCTTGCCATCATTTGACACAGATGCTTCACTGTTTGGCGAGTAAACATGCCGCGGTAACTTAATCACGGCGCCCGCTGAATTCCGGCGATGTCACTTTCGATTTGGCGATTTATTTGAACGTAGCAAAAATCTCCCAAAATGTTTGTCGCTGATCGTAACTTTTTATATTCTATATTCACGGTTCAAAATTAATGTTGTTTTCATGTCGTAAATATGTTATTCTCGATCGACCGTCCTGGAGACTTCCTTCTGCTCTTTCTAAAAACTGTGTATCAATAGTTATTTACTTTTGCATCAATCCCTGTTTTTGCATAAAGCAAGCTAACAAGATCTGTACCTTGCTGAGTTCGCATTTGTTAGCGTTAATAGTATTTTCGGTCCGATGCCTCTGTTTTATGAGGGGTATATTGTTTTGGTCTCCCATCCAAACACTAACCCCGCCGAACAGGGCTTGACTTCAGTGAACTTCGGCATTACAAAGCTGTCAGATGCTCAGCAGGCACGCTTAAACTTATGGTGAAAAGACGTTTATCAACATGTCAGCCCAGAAGCCAATGTTTCTCACTTCCCATTTATTTTCTTCAATCTTTCTGGGTTCAGTACTTTGCTAGTAACCACATGTCTTCTCAGACTATTTACCCAAGACTTCTACCATGGCACTACAATGATAGACAATACCAAAATAATATCGTACACTGTTAGAGCTAGATATTACGCAAGGACAGATCTGTTTCGTCGTACGAACGTGTGAGGACCTGTGAGCCAAAGGGCCTCTTCTGGTATGACTTCTTAATGACCTTGAAAAAAATTGTTTGGAACGGTGCACGTACCACAGGCAACGCAGTGTACCCTCACGGAGAGTCTAGTTTCATCTTCGTTCACTATTTGATAAGTGAAGAAACTGGTTCGATTGGTATGGCGCGCCTTTCCAGTCAATATTCAAACAGCTTTATTTTGTAATGCATCTATTAAATTTCTGTGCCGTAATTTTTCTTTCTTTATGTTTTTTATTTTGCTTTGATATATTTTATATCTCTTCCTATTAATTTCAATGTGAGTGCTAAGCACGTATATTATTTTTTATCTCTTTATTTTATATTCGTTCTATATGTGTATTTATATTTGTGCCGTATTTTTTTTTTCATTCTTATTAAGTATGCAATACGTGATTGCATTACCGTGATTCACGTGCGTCATTTTCCGCCGGTTTGGCCGCATGTCGTGCGGCCGCGAATGCCTTGCAGGTTTTGAGTCATTTAAGACTAGTTTTTCACTAAAAAACGTTGCAGCTCGGCTGGATTCAACAAGGTTAGTCTCCCTCTGTCAGGCTATAAACAAAAATTTGAAAGAATGTGACAGACCTGCACGATTACATGTAAGACTTGACACCGCTGGGTTGTACGTACTGACAAATGGTAGGGTTTTCTCGCTAGTTTTGGCTTTTTAAGTGCCGACTGCCTTCCAGAAAAATTGACCTCAGATGATGTTCTCTCGATGAAATGCGTACGGTAGCCTTGCCTTTCAAGACGGGCTTTCAATCGAGATAGTGCCTCCTCAAAGAGTTTGTTCGGCGAAGCCTACTAGCCTCTCCGTTTTTGAAACCTTCTTGACACCGGGCGGGTGACAAGAGGTAAAATGCTTCGATCAGTGTATTGCAAGGTTTCAGTCGGCGCGGCTGGTGATATGTTTTGATATGGTGAATAGATTCCTTATGGAATCGTTCTCCTTTGTATACTGTTGTCGGTCTAAGAAAGTGATCTCCTTTTCTGAAATTTAAGCGGTTAAATTAATCGTTAGGTTGAAGTTGTTAGCTTGTGCAATGAACACAGGTTGATTTCCTGTTTATCTACATCCCGAAATATAAGTGATAGAAACCGACGTTTCGGTGCATCTTGCGCCATTATCAAGGTTACATAAAGATAAAATGCGGTTTGTGAAAAGGCTAAGTTGAAACGAATTTGCATAAAAGAGTGCCAAGCTAATTAAATGAATACTTTAGCACGAAGAGAATTCGACTGTACATTCAATGCTGGTATAAGATATTGAATACACAGCATTTCATTAACAAGGCAGTCAAATTTGTGCATGGTAGTACATGGACTAGCAGTCAAATTTGTGCATGGTAGTACATGGACTGTAGGTCAGTGTTTTGTTCACAGAAATTGAAACAAAGATGCTAGGCCAGAGTAACGTTAAACCAACCACATGGAAACGTTTTATCGATAGAATTTTCTCACTATGGGACGTAAATAAACGGGAAATCAACCTGTTCCTTCCACACGCTAACAACTTCAACGTGACGATAAAGTTAAATTTCAGAAAAGAAGATCACTTTCCTAGACCGACAACAGTATACAAAGGAGAACGATTCCATAAAGAATCTACTCACCATATCAAAACATATCACCAGCCGCGCCGACTGAAACCTTCCAATTCACTGATTGAGGCATTTTACAGTTTGCTTTAACGCGTCAGTATTGTTTTAAGATTTGACACTGCTAGGTTGTACGTACGGACAAATGGTATGGTTTTCTCGCTAGTTTTGTCTTTAAGTTACGGTTAGGGTTAGGGTTAGGGTTAGGGTTAAGTGCCGACTGCCTTCCAAAAAAATTGATCTCAGATGGTGTTTCTCGATAAGATGCGTAGGGTAGCCTCGCCCTTCAAGACGGGCTTTCAATCGAGATAGTGCCTCCTCAAATGTTGTTTTGAAGAGTTTGTTCGGCGAAACCTACTAACCTCTCCGTTGATAAGACCCTTCTTGACACCGGGCGGGTGACAAGAGGTAAAATGAAGGTTTCATAATTATCTGAAACAACAAACCCGCAAAAGGGAGACCGTGTAGGTCTGTCACATTTTTTCAAATTTTTGTTTATAGCCTGACAGAGGAAGACTGACCTCGTTGAATCCAGCCGAGCCACAACGTTCTTCAGTGAAAAACTAGTCTTAAATGTCTCAAAACCTGCAAGGCATCCGCGGCCGCACAACAGGGTCGTCACTTATTTCTATCCCTGTAACTGACATTTCCCCTTTCATTCAAGTTACACGACGTACAATCTACTTTAAACTTCAAATCTACTTCAAAGAAACAAACATTTTAAACAAGCTGGGAAGATTCACATTAGGCGAGGCAAAGAATTGAATCCGGATCGATGGCTTCACCTTGCAGTTTCCGATATCCACTAGACTAACGAGACAAGCTCCTGGAAAGTGGAATTTTTTAGAGTATTGACATAGTAGTACCCAGCAAAACAATTGAAAGTTAACCGTCTTCAACGGGGTTTTTAGACCTAAATACTGTAGATCAGCGCGGCTTAGCTTAGGAACGCTATTTCTTGTTGAACTTAAGCTCCAATAGCCCCTTTCACGGTTACAAGGAAGGACTACTTTTTTGCAAACGTTGGCCGTGTGGCACTTATACTTGAACAGAGAACTGACTTAACTGATTAGAGTGCAATGTGAAGTGCTAGTTTTATACATTACACTCTAATCCTTCCTTGTACTTGTACAAGTTCATTGCCGTGACTTTAACATCTTCAGTTCCCACGGCCTGCTCCCGTCTGACCTTGTAGCTCAGTCCAAACATGTCCAATATACCCAAACAGATACGATTCGTCTCGTCAAACCGATGGTCCATTGGTACGAATGGTAGGATTGGTACCGATAGAAAGTGATGTCATTCCAATGGTTTTATTAGTGAAAAACAAGTTTGCTTAAATTAAACCAAGTAGAAACGCGCTAATAACTATGAATATTCCTCGTTCTATAAGCCAACCACACAAAACACGTTTGCTTTCACAAATAGAACCATTGGAATCACTACTAACACCAACAGAGTCTATTTGTGAGTATTGGACAACCCTCACTAATGGATATGTGCGCTGCTCTACCGACTGATGAGCGAGGGTTGTCCAATACTCACAAATAGACTCCGTTGGTGTTAGTAGTGAGTCCAATGGTTCTATTTGTGAAAGCGAACGTGTTTTGTGTGGTTGTCTTATAGAACGAGGAATATTCATAGTTATTAGCGCGTTTCTACTTGGTGTAATTTGACAACCCTTTGATTACCCTTGGTGTAATGACAACCCTCACTAATGGATATGTGCGCTGCTCTACCGACTGATGAGCGAGGGTTGTCCAATACTCACAAATAGACTCCGTTGGTGTTAGTAGTGAGTCCAATGGTTCTATTTGTGAAAGCGAACGTGTTTTGTGTGGTTGTCTTATAGAACGAGGAATATTCATAGTTATTAGCGCGTTTCTACTTGGTGTAATTTAAGCAAACTTGTTTTTCACCAATAAAACCATTGGAATGACATCATTTTCTATCGGTACCAATCCTACCATTCGTACCAATGGACCATCAGTTTGACGAGACGAATCGTATCCGTTTGGGTATATTGGACATGTTTGGAGGGAAATCGGAGACACCTTAGACTGACCCCTCTCAGCACACCTGGAGATGACCAGTATGAACAAAGTCCACAAGCTGCAGAAGGCGAAAAGGAACCAGAGTCCACCAAAGAACTTGTCTCTCCAGAAGGCCAGGGCGGCCCATACCATACACGGTCAGGAAGGGCTAGCAAGAGGCCCTCATACCTTAAGGACTATATTGTTTACGGAACATTTATCGACATTTCTTATGGAAACTTTGTCATCGTTTACATTTCTGGTTATTTTGCAGACACAAAGGAACGTTGACGGTTGTTTAAAAAAAAAGGGCATGAACCAATGCTGTAGTGTATAGTAGACCGCTGACAAGTCGGCGGGCTCGGGTACGTAGATTGTACGTTCTTCAAGATGGCGGACATTAAGGATCTGTAAACACGAACGCTTGCTATTTGTTTAGTGTGAGATATCAACTTCTTTACATATGGGTCTCAGCAGCTTTCCTCGTCCCTGCTTTACGATGCTGATGAACTGATTCCAAATGGGCAAGTCGCATTTGAACCTAAAAACAGAAAATATACACGCCCACAGTTAAATATATTGATAAATAGACAAATTATGAGGTTGAAAATTAGTGATAATTAATTTACATAAGAACATAAGCTACTACTTTATACCTCTTGCACTGGGAACAGCACTTCCTTTGCCAACTGGTAAAGCTGTGGATTGCCTGGATGAATGCCACTCCTGTTGTAGGCATTTTTTATTATAGGTTAGCATGATTTTTCTTCGCTCCTGATATTGAACAAGAGAATTAATACATGCATGAGGTTTTTGTTTGAAGGGTAATTATCGCTTAAATTGTCCAGTTAAGTGCGAGGATTACTTCTATCTTCTGTCTGTCTATAACCCGCACTTCAAAAAACAAACATTTCTTTCAGTCTCTCCTTTGCTTTCAAAAGAGTAGCATAAAACGTTCTCTGCATGAATCACACAAAAAAGACAATGTATATGAGAAATAAAACAATGTATAGCAGACACTGCTTGCAAACAAAAATGAATCCACCTAGATACAGTGATAAGAAAAATTCAAGCTAAAGTAAACACTGCTTTCCCTCCCCTTCTTTAAGTGAAAAGGATTAGTATATTGCACTGTCAGAGATTCCCAGCAATGAAAAGAGGTGGATGATCCTATCGCCCTGAGATGGTGAACTTGGCTGAGTTCAACCTCCCCACTGATTTAAGCCTGTATGTACTGTAGTACTGTAATACTCTTTGAGTTATACCTGGTATTGTTATTTTTTTCGCGAAACAATTTTCTTTTTTTTTTTTTTTAATTTAAACATATTAACCATTGTTTGCCCCAAAAGCACCTTGGCTTATCAAGGGGGCTCACGATAATACAGTAATCAGGCTAACACTCAATGAAATTTACATTTTACCCACACCATTAATTAAAAAAGGAACTGTTTACATAGACACCAGAGCTATGAGGAGCTCAAGGGAGCGCAACATATGTGTAAGACACGAGGTTTGCAAATTGTAAAAAGCTCTACATGACTCCAGCCTTGGGATCTGTCAAGTTACAGGTCAGATTAGAACTTCCTGACTAAGAAATAGAAAGAAGTTCTGAGGAATAAGAAGACTCCTTGGTAATGGTGGCAGGCAGGCCTCCAACTACTTGTCAAATGGACCTAAACAAAAATTTCTGCATGTAAACCAAAGAAAAAACAAAACGGTTTTCAAAAAGGAAAGTGAGTTTCATCTCGTTACTCCTATGTCTCAAAGACCTGCATATTGTCTTCGCCCCCATCACTCACTCTCTCCCCATCTGACTCTTCTTCCATAAAGTAAGTGTCAATTAATTCATTTGCATACTGAGACACTGTTCCATTACAACTGTACTCTAATGCCTCCAGACAGGCCACTCCCTTGGCAATCTCAAACATTTCTTTGGAAGCTGGAACACTTCTTAGAGCCATCTCAACAAACTGAAGACCAGTGACAATTGTGTCTTGTTCAGGTGACTTGAGAATGTTGACAAATGCATCCATGACACATAACTCTAAAACAGTACTTAGATAACTTGGTGCATGGTAGGAAACATTGCACACACAAATAGCGGCCTGTTGCAAGAAATAAAATTAAGTGATAATTAAGTCACTGGTCAATATTTTTGTCCAACTTTCAATAGAATACACAACTTTTCAAAAAGGGGTCCAGAGGACCCCCAAATTTGAAAACCTGGATACATCTCTGCCGCATAATTATAAACTGGGGCAAAAATACCTTTAAATTATTAGGCACCGTCCCTAAATCAACATTAATATTGTTTATGTTGTAGATCCCAGGAGTGTTCAGGCACCTTTCAATGCCAGTACTCCAACCTGGCTGAACCAGAAAGGATATACAACAATGTTTACACCTACAACTCAAAAATAATATTGCTTATGATGTTTATCTCAGGAGCACTCAGGCACATTTCAATGCCAGGACTCCTACCCTTTGTGTGCCCTTGCTCTTACCCTTCTGCTCTCTTTTCTTGCACATTGGAACCTAAAACAGAAAATATACACGCCCACAGTTAAATGTATTGATAAATAGACAAATGTTGAGGATGAAAATTAGTGATAATTAATTTACATAAGAACATTATAATGTTCACTCGCACACAAGTGACATGTTAACAACAACAAGGTTTATTGAATAAGCCTAAGTTCTTACAAGCACGTGGAGGGTATTATAATGTATTCTAATTATGCAATTAATCATGACACCTCCCTTTTTTTTAAACAAGATAAACCTGGAATGAATGATCAACCAATCTTTAAGCACGAATCAACAAAATGAACTTTGCTAGAATGTTTGCATTGTTTACTGTAACAGAACAGTTCAGTTCATAACATAGTCCTTGTATCTTGCTGGCAATCTCACAATACGGCCACTGGAGGTACACTTTGATTGTGTTGGCAGAGGGCTGCTTTCATTGGCAGCAGGCAGGGCCGATTCAGCATTACTAACAGGAACCGCGGGTGTGGCAGAGACAGGCGGTATTAACGCTTCATCTAGGGGTGGTCCCGTACTCACTACTGGGGGCTCATTTGTAAGCAACAAATGTCGACGATTGCGACAGTAGGCAGTGCCGTCAGGTGTTGAGACTACATAGGATCTAAGAGCTGCATGCTGGGCAGTAACAGTTGCTGGCTCCCAGGTCTTTTCCATTCCTATACGCACTGTTGCATGTGGCTTGATTTCAGGTAACCGCCTTACACTGTGATCGTAGTACATCTTCTGTTTATCCCTACGCTCCTTGAGCTTGTCATAGGCGTTGTGAACCACTTGAGGCTTCAAGAGGGATACAGTAGAAGGCAACTTGGACTTCAACATGCGACTCATCAGCAATTGTGCTGGGGACTTCTTTAGTCCTGAGACTGGAGTGTTCCTGTACTCCAGGAGAGCTATGTACGGGTCATTTTCATCTTCAAATGCTTTCCTTCAAATGCTTTCCTTTGATGGTTTGTATCGCTCTTCCACTCATCCCATTTGGCTGTGGGTATCTGGGACTCGAGGTGGTGACTTCAAATCCCCAATCCTTTGCAAACTGATGGAATTCCTTGCTTGAAAGGGGCATGTTATCGGCAATAACTTCATCTGGAATTCCAGGCCGGGCATACATAGATTTCATACCAGTTATAACAGAACCAGCTGTCTTGTCTCTTAGGAGACAAAGTTCAGGGTACTTAGAATAATAATCAACAACGAATAAATACGTCTTAGAGTTCAGTTCAAATATGTCGGCACCTAGCTTCTACCATGGCCTCTGAGGGACTTCATGGGGTAATAAGGGCTCCTTTTGATTCTCCCTTTGGTACTTAAGACATACAGAGCACTTGGAGATCATCCTTTCAATTGCAGTAGACATACTAGGCCAATAAACAACAGCTCTAGCCCTTGACTTGCATTTCTCCATACCAAGGTGACTCTCATGTATGCAGTTTAGAACATCCTGTCTCATCTCTTGAGGGATTATGAGCTTCTCACCAAGGAATAACAGACCTTCAGCTTCATGAATTTCAGCTCGCAAATTCCAGTAGCATGCAACGGAAGCAGGTAATTTGCTTTTGTGGGATGGCCAACCATTCCTTACAACTTTACTTAACATCTGAAGGATTTCATCTTGAGCTATTGCTGCTTTCATCTGGGCAAGCTTCTCTTTAGTCATAGGAAGACGTTCCACGAGGGTGTGAACGATTACTTCCATGTCATCACTTAATTCTTGCTCCTAGGGTGGTTCATCCAAGTAAGCTCTTGATAGTGTATCTGCAACACACATGTACTTGCCGGGGACATAGGTGATGTTAACTTCGTACTTCTGAAGTCTGAGAAGCAGGCATTGGAGCCTTGGAGATACTTTGGACAGCGGCTTCTTGTTAACAGACACTAAAGGCTTATGGTCTGACTCCACATCCACTGGCCGCCCATAAAAATAAGGGTTAAATCTCTCGCAGCCAAATACGACTGCAAGAAGTTCTTTCTCTATTTGAGCGTAATACTCCTCCGCTTGGGTGAGGGAACGAGAAGCATAAGCGATTGGGTGTCCATCTTGGAGGACACATGCCCCAAGACCAGACTTAGAGGCATCCACTT
>OX421453.1:43285925-43290925 GCA_949126865.1 Montipora capitata | reverse complement strand
CAAACCGAAAAGAGGCAAGCCGCATGTTTTCAGGTGGAATATTGCACAAATTCTTACCTTTTTGGACTGCATTTTAACCCTGCCTTCAGGCAATCCCGCCATTTTTTGACCATTTGACCTTTTCTCTCTCAGTCCTTCTCCGCTGAAAATGTCAAAAAGCCCAACCATGGGGGGAGACCTGGGTCAATCAAAGCTGAGTAGCCCCTGTCACGGGCAAGGCTTTGATGTCAATAGCCCGTGTGTGCCTGCCCTCCACCCACTGGGGAAAACATTGATAGGCACCTTAGTCACAAAAGTGAATTATACAGGCACAATTTCCATCCCTGACAAAGTGACAATAGTTATTGCTTAAATTGTCCAGTTAAGTGCGAGGATTACTTCTATCTTCTGTCTGTCTATAACCCGCACTTCAAAAAACAAACATTTCTTTCAGTCTCTCCTTTGCTTTCAAAAGAGTAGCATAAAACGTTCTCTGCATGAATCACACAAAAAAGACAATGTATATGAGAAATAAAACAATGTATAGCAGACACTGCTTGCAAACAAAAATGAATCCACCTAGATACAGTGATAAGAAAAATTCAAGCTAAAGTAAACACTGCTTTCCCTCCCCTTCTTTAAGTGAAAAGGAAAGTACATTGCCCTTTCAGAGATGCCCAACAATGAAGAGGTGGATGATCCTATCGCCCTGAGATGGTGTTGGCTGACTTCAACCTCCCCACTGATTTAAGCCTGCATGTACTGTAGTACTGTAATACTCTTTGAGTTATACCTGGTATTGTTATTTTTTAGCGGAACAATTTTCTTCTTCTTTTTGTTTTTAATTTAAACATATTAACCATTGTTTGCCCCAAAAGCACCTTGGCTTATCAAGGGGGCTCACAATAATACAGTAATCAGGCTTACACTCAATGAAATTTACATTTTACCCACACCATTAATTAAAAAAGGAACTGTTTACATAGACACCAGAGCTATGAGGAGCTCAAGGGAATGGTCATACGAGCAGTACATGTGTAAGACACGAGGTTTCCAAATTGTAAAAAGTTCTACATGACTCCAGCCTTGGGATCTGTCAAGTTACAGGTCAGATAAGAACTTCCTGACTAAGAAATAGAAAGAAGTTCTGAGGAATAAGAAGACTCCTCGGTAATGGTGGCAGGCAGGTCTCCAACTACTTGTCAAATGAACCTAAACAAAACTTTCTGCATGTAAACCAAAGAAAAAGCAAAACGGTTTTCAAAAAGGAGAGTGAGTTTCATCTCGTTACTCCTATGTCTCAAAGACCTGCATAATTATTGTCTTCGTCCCCATCACTCACTCTCTCCCAATCTTACTCTTCTTCCATAAAGTAAGTGTCAATTAATTCATTTGCATACTGAGACACTGTTCCATTACAACTGTACTCTAATGCCTCCAGACAGGCCACTCCCTTGGCAATCTCAAACATTTCTTTGGAAGCTGGAACACTTCTTAGAGCCATCTCAACAAACGGAAGACCAGTGACAATTGTGTCTTGGTCAGGTGACTTGAGAATGTTGACAAATGCATCCATGACACATAACTCTAAAACAGTACTTAGATAACTTGGTGCATGGTAGGAAACATTGCACACACAAATAGCGGCCTGTTGCAAGAAATAAAATTAAGTGATAATTAAGTCACTGGTCAATAATTTGTCCAACTTTCATTACAATATAATACTAACTTTATTCACACTCCCCCTTCAGGGCTTTTCAGTGACAATATAGTAATTACAAATAAATTTACAACAAATAAATAGATAAGCAAATAAGTTACAATTTATGGTGGTGGGCTGGTATCGTGTTTTTTACCAGAGTGAGGTGTGAGCAACCTCTACCTCTCATAGCTCAACTTGCTGCCTTGCACAGCTCAACTTCCTGCCTTGCATGTATAGTTACGGGAGTAACAAAGGCTACTGGACCTACCCAGACAGAAAAGAATGACAGAAGGAGTGGCGACCTCTGATTCATTACAGCCATCGACAAGAATGCTCAGACAATGCAAACGCACCAGGGTCAAAGCCCCTGAATTGAACTCTTCACCATTTAAGTCATCGTTAGTCCCCGCTAACACTAATGACGGTTTGATCAAATACCAATGGAACGCTATTGGCATTTTGGGGAAAAAAGGGATCTAGCGCGGACAATATTGTTAGAGTCCAGCATTGTTCACTCTTGCATGTGTAATAAACGTTTTGTTTTTTGTTTCATTTCGTTTCATTTCCTTTCGCGGAATACTGTAAGCGTTTAGTAAGCAACCTCTTTCTTGATGTCAAATGTTGCTGACAAAAGTTCTACAATGAGAGGTAATATTCCAGCTTGACTTATTATGTCAATGTTTTGTGCTGGTCCTGCCGTTAGATTGGACAAAACCCACAAACACTCTTTCTTTATGTGACGATGAGCTTACTTCATGTACAACATCAATGCATTGATTAATTCACCACTCTGCATAGCTAGTGATCCATATTCATCAGGTCCACTCACTATGTTACCTGAGAAAGCACATTATTTTCTTGTTTACTAACTAAAATTATAAAATAACTTCTTAAGTTCAAGATTTAAGTTCTGAAGGATACTGGATCAACTCTGAAAAGCAACCACACTTCCAGGGGTTCTGGGCTTGTCCTTTGGCAAAACCTATAACACTGATAATCCTAGAAAATTATTATCTATGGATAATTACTGAAATCCTTGTTTCTAGAATTTCTGAAACTGAAAAAGCACCATTCTGATGTTTGAGATGGACCACAACAAGAATAAAATTAGTTCCAGTATTCTAGCTGACTTTAGTAGGCACGGTTGGAGTCAACACCAGAGTTTCTATTTGCCTTTTTAAGACTATCACTTCTGTCACTGGTTCAGGTGTCTTTCTATAGACCTCTTTCATAATGGCGGCCAAATAAAATATTGTTTTGTTTTAAT
Organism: Montipora capitata; assembly: GCA_949126865.1. Classification (NCBI taxonomy): domain Eukaryota; kingdom Metazoa; phylum Cnidaria; class Anthozoa; order Scleractinia; family Acroporidae; genus Montipora; species Montipora capitata. Next base: position 43,287,977 of record OX421453.1, on the reverse strand, counting down.
CCTAATAAGCCTTTCTAGCCTCGCAACAACAAGCAAATTTCAAAGCAATATTTGCTTCAAAATGAAGGCAGTAGGTCTCATTAACATAAATACAAAAGAATGTAACTAGGTGGTTGCCATTTATATGAAAGTGGTCTATGTCCAGTTTTAGACCCAAGACCTGTCAAGAACACTAAGAAGAAGATGCGTACTAACTACTTTTTCACATCAGTCATCTAACCTAGACTTCGTAACAATGAAGTCACTACTTGGCTGTTATGGGGTGATTTCTGAGCAAGGGAATTCAAAAAAGGATCAAGAATGGTAATGATGCCACTTGAGACAAATACTGGAACACAGTCAGGCTTCGCTGTGAAGTAGGAAAGCACCCAAGCAACTTCTCCAGCAACATCTACCAGGTGTTTTTCTGGGGTGAGTAAGCTGACAATAGAAGACACTATTCCGGCATTCAGCATCTCTTCAGCGACAACTTGTTCTCCTCGTGCAAGATTGGATAAAGCAAATGCTGCTGACTATACTACTGTTGAAACAGGGGACTGAAACAACAAGACAATAAAATAACAAATAACTTCAGTTTAGAATAAGCTGCATAGCTTTTATTATCATCGTGCTAAAATAAAGGCTGTCTGTCTGTCTGTCTGTAGATCGCCCTGCATTTGTTGCAGAAAAAAAATGCACAAAAAATGAAAAAAAAAACAGAAAATGAAGAAACCTGTTGGTTTCTTTGTTTGTTTCTTCATATTTCAACAACACGTGAACCAATTTGTCCATAGTATAGACTTTGATCATGCGACAATAACTGCAGACAAGGCTTGTAATTTTCACGAGAGACATTTTCTTGAGGCCTGGTATTCGCAAAGACAGCAACGAGGGAAACGAACATAATGACATGCCAGATGTTACAAATCCCTTGTGTGATCACGCATAGCGGTCATTTGATACGTTTTTGCTGGCGTAGAACGCGCAGAACTGTAAAACGTTAGAAAGCTGTCACGCAGTTGGCCTTTTTAAAAAACCCATGAAGGCCGGAGTTGTGTGGTCGAAACATCTTTGTAGTTTTATTAACATTGTTTCCAATGTTAACAAGCGTCAGTGTCAAGAACAAATTTTATTTTCTGATGTCCATCCCTGACTGCAATTTTAGTATTCAGGGGCACCCAACGTTAATTTTCGGAGAAAAGAGATCTAGAATTTTCGGAACATTTGTTGTAGAATTTTTTGCTTGCCTGCCTCTCCTAGGATTTTCGAACATCTGAAAAATGGTAGAATTGCCCATTTTTAACGGATTGTTACCCTAAAAAGGTCACCTAGAATTTTCGGGAGACTTTTCTGTGGCTGAAATTTTCGAAAAGGTAAGTGTGGATCCCCATAATTCTCGGATCTCCAGACTTTCAGCTAGGAAGTCCGAACAGATGAAAAAATGTTAGGGGATAAAAATATGCCTATATCTACAGTTTAAATACTAAAATACGTTAAACAATGCTATATTTAAGTGGTTTTGAACTACTGGTAGAGGAAATATATGCTTAGTTTCGGGATGATTGTGGAGAAATTTGAAATTTTTGAGAATGACATTTTTTACTGCAAGGTTTTGTGGATGGTAGGTGAGGGTGAATGGAATTCTGTTGGTTTCTTCATTCTGTGACGTTTGTAGTGTGGTTTCTCGATTGATTTCTTGGGCACAATGTTTGCCTGTGGTAACAGCGGAGTCAGGGTGGCCACATATTTTGAAAAACTGGCACATTTCCTCGCACATGCTGGTAAAGTCAGAGTTGTCACCACAGAGGCACCTTAGTCTAAGAAATTGAGAGCCAGGATGGCATCTTTTATGTGTTGTGGATGCGAGGATGAATGTAGCAAGCAGATAAATTACGGTAATCTGTTGGTTTGTAGTGTACGCTTGTAGCCGTATAGCCGTTGCCGTGGACTGAAAGTTTAATGTCGAGGAAGAGCAAGTGAACATTCAAGTAATTTTCCAGGTGCATGTTATAGCTGGATGGAAAGAATTGGCGGAAGTAATGAATTGGTTGAGTTCTTTTTTACTGGATGAAG
>OX421453.1:43270925-43280925 GCA_949126865.1 Montipora capitata | reverse complement strand
TTGTCACGTTCATCGCCAAATAGCCAGGTTTCAGTTAGCGCCAGGATAGATATTTTCTCTGATATAATAAAGTCACAAATAGATGCCGTCTTGTTTCGAAGAGATCTGGCGTTCCATAAACCAAAATTTGACTTGAGGATGGTATTTTCAGTAGACTGAATATTAACTGGAGTTAAACACCTTGAATAACGATGGTAATTAGATGCAGCTTTGGAGCTTCGATGAAATCGGCGATGCATAATAGTCGGAATATTATGAAATCCATTTGATTCGCCAAACTCTTTCGATATAATATCAGTAGATTCAATTAATGATCTTTTCCGTCCACCACGCTTTCCTCTAGTCCGTTTCAGAATGCCAAGCTGTTTAAAGGAAGACCAAACAGGCGAGCCCAGTGGTTTTGTTTCTTGAGATCCAACACAATGGCGGGAAATTTGAAGACCGGTATATTGCAATCCGGTCTTGTACCAATATCTCAGCGATAAGAGTTGTAATCTTGAGTAGAAAGCCATATTATCAAAGATAAACACGTTAAGCTGCTTATGATAGATTAAAACTGGATGAAACCGCCGTAGAAATTAACGAAAAATCAAATATTATGTTAGCATCAGAGCGAGCAGCCATCCAGCGCCGATATGTGCTAAGGTCTAGGTCTTAGAGAAGCCTGCAAAATTCAGGACTTCAACGGGGTTTGAACCCGTGACCTCGCGATTCTGGTGCGACGCTCTAACCAACTGAGCTATGAAGCCACTGACGTTGGGAGCTGGTCATTTGTGGGTTGTAATGGTCCCGTGAGGAATGAATCAATGATGAAATGGTATATGATTCATCCATATGCAAAGTGGGCATGGAAGGAACCAAGTTTCAACTTTAATGCGATGATGCACAAAGAAAATATACTTAAAAATTTCATTATTGCAATAAGAGAAAAGTACGCGATAACCAAGGTTAGCTGTTGACTTAATCTTCTCTTCCTCACTACGGACATATTCAAAAGGAGTCAAGGCTTTGCGTTGTTAAACACATGAACAATAATTACACTGTAAACACATGAATCGAGCTTAGTCAAAAATCGTGCGTAACATATATACCAGCCGACCTTGCTCCTTTTTTCTCGCTTCCCACACCTGGTGAAGGACGGGATCTGCTGCACAGACCTCCTTGTTTTAGATCGGATAACCGACTCGTGCTAGGCTTTCGAATTAACTACCGTCTTCACAAACTCCTGAAATGTAGTGACCGTAACGTAACAAGTTCTACATATTCGCGATGGTAATAAACCATCGTCAACAGAAATTTTCAAACCAGAAAACTCTTCTCAATCCCGTACGATTCCTTCCTAATTGCCTTTTCACTAAATAAATTCAATGGTTGGTTGTTACTAGTAATATATCTGTTGCAAGTACGGCAAACAGAAAACAGAATTCCTTCGGTCATTCTCTTCCGATTGCTTCCGGTTAGCATTTTTATTGTGTTGCCATCTGACCAATCAGTGACGGGAACGGATTGGAACCTGCCAGAGCTATTGCCAGAGCTCTCGATCCGAGGCGCTGGCCAAGAGGATCGCAGCTCTGGAAACGAGAATGATGTCAGTAGATGCTATAAGAACTCCGGTCGTAGACGTCATTGGTCAACTTATTCGTGATGTTATTGGTTCACTATCAGTTGAGCCTAGATGTAATGGGCTGGGAAGACAGTGATAGGTGCATTTCAATCCGTCTATAGGTCTAAGGTCAGTACGTGTATCGTAGAATACGTTTGGCAGTACTGTTAGAGTAAATCAGTGTGTCGTTTGTAGGGTGCGGGAAGTTGTAGGCATCGGTTTATAGGTGTCCGTTCTAAGTTAGTAAACCAGCTTTCCAGTACGATCCATTGGTAGTAGTTAGTGTTGTAGGTAACAAATGTGGCAGAGTCCCAGTCGATTCTGTGGTTTGTCTGTAGATGGTGTCGAAACGTCAGTCAATGTGATCTCAAACAGTCCTTCTCAGGACTACACTCACCCGGACGATCATACTTTACTTAATGATGTGACCCCTGGGTTCAAACCATTAATTTCTCGGAAGAAAGTTTACCTGAGGAGTCCAGTATTGGCGAAAAGAGTTTTCGCGGAAAACCAGTTGCGCTTAATGCTAAAAAATTGTGGTGTTGAATTGATATTCCACCCCCTTACAGTCCTGAATCAAATTCAAGTAAGTTTTGTTATAGGTCAATGAAGGCGTATTTGAGACAACACAAACAGACTGTTTTCAATTGACTTCACAGAACTTGCAGTAATTCAAGGTTTGCAAACAATCACGCTGGCGATACATTGTGGATTTTTTAATTTAAAAACTACTTTTTTCACAGCCTGCAAATCCTACCCAACGCAGAGATGCCAACCGAACCTCTAAAACCCCGGCATCGAACTACCACCCCCCTCCCCTCCCAAGAAAAAGCGATGACCCCTCCTCCTCATCAAATCGACCTCCATACCCTCAAATCGACTTAGAGCTTCCAATGTTTACCGTAACCTTGCAGCGGGAAAAAAGGAAGAAGATTTCTGAAGTCTTCCGAGGATTTCCTTAATTGACACAAAGTTGAACCGAAGTCTTCCGAAGATTTTTCGATGTTGGCCCAGAGAATTAGAAATGTTTCTAAAGTTGACCCAAGTATTCTGAAGACAAATTGATTTTCATTTCTTTTGAGACGAGAAAAATCTACTGCCAGTGTGAATCGTGCAATCGCGCAGAGGTTACCACAGCGGAAGTGGAAAATTTGCAGGAAACCGGGCGTTTATGTCCTGGGTTTTTATTGGTTAACGGAGATCCAATCAGACAGTCTGTAATATGGCCGTGAAAAGGAAGAAAACGTTTGTTTACTTTCCTTAAACATGTGGCTTTGAGGTTTTAAAGATTGCTTAAAAAATGCCTCAAGAAACGGCGAGGTGAGCTTCAAAAACCGAAATTGATTTGATTAGGGTACATTTGGAGACAGGACGTTAGCTTAGAGTAGCGTAAAGGTTCAAAGTCGCTTTTATCCGGGAGATTTAGTTACCCGCACGGGAGACCGGGAGATTCGTTCAGTAGCCGGGAGAGTTGGCATATATGCCAACGTAAAGTTATTATGCCGTAAATTTATATTGCAAAAAACAGACTTCAAGGTTGTTTTTTAATGGGTACAAATACCTGACTCTGGGAAAGTAAACACAGGGCAGCAAGTTGAATTTGAACTTGCAACTTCCTCGGAGCAATAACTGCCAATCAAAACACCAACATTGAGTCACAAAATTGCAAAGATGTGTGCAAATGAACAACCCGTTTCACTGTAAAGAGTTTGGTTTTATCAACGGAGTTGATAATGTAAATTGGCCACCGTACAGAGATTCTAAAAGCTGACGTTTCGAGCGTTAGCCCTTCGTCAGAGCGAATCTAGGGATTATGGGTTACGTGTAGTTTTTATAGTAGAGTTAGGAGCTACGCTATTGGTGGTAACATGGCAACGTGAAAAATAGGAATATATTAGTTAAATGAAAAGCGTTCGTTAATACCGTGAGGATTGAGGGTGCCGATTTGAAAGATGAATTTTTGTTCCAGATTCTTGCGGCTTTCCGTCGTACCTAGATGTAGGGAAAGGCCGCAGATAGCCATGTGTCTTTTGGAGTGGTTAGGCAGATTAAAATGGCGAGCGACTGGCTTAGATGCATCCTTGTCATTCTTCTCAACATCGCGAAGGTGTTCGCGGAATCGGTCACCTAGTCGTCTACCTGTCTCACCAATGTATAATTTATTGCATAACGTACAGGTTATGCAATAAATGACATTTGCGGAGGTACATGTGAAACGATCGGTGATCTTAACAGATCGCTTAGGTCCCGATATCTTGCTAGTGTTAACAATGAAAAGACAAGTTTTGCATCGTGAGCGCGCGCATTTGAAAGTGCCGGGTTGCTCGTTAGTTTTGAGCGCGCTTCTAACTAAAAAGTTGCCTACGTTTTTGTCGCGTTTGAATGAAATAAGTGGAGGTTGCGAAAAGATTCTACCAGTCTCGGGATCATTTTGGAGTAATTTAAAATTACTAAGAATGATGCTTTTGACTGCGTGATTATGAGGATGGAAAGTGAGGGTGAATGGAATTCTGTCATTCTTATCTTTTTGTGACGTTCGTAGTGATGACTGTCGATCAAATTGTTGGGCGCGATGATGGCCCGCTTTGACCACAGAGACAGGATAGCCACGTTTCTCGAAGAACTGGCACATCTCCTCTGATTTGTTGGAAAAATCGGAGTCATCACTACATAGACGTCGAAGTCTAAGAAATTGAGAATAAGGAATGGAGTTCTTAACATGTGATGGATGTGACGATGAATACAACAAATAACTGTGTGAATCAGTAGGTTTGTAGTGCACACTAGTACATAGCACGTTGCCTCTAATAGAAACTTTGATATCTAGGAAAGCCAATGAAGTTTTCGAAATTTCCCAGGTATATTTAATATTTATTATATTTTTTAATCCACAGATTTCTAACAGGAGACCCAATACGACGATGCCAAGCTTTAAGAAACTCACCAAGGAGCTACGCCAGGAAATCGTAAGTTATCTTTTTCCTTTTCCCACACTTAGCAGTAACTTAGCTTTCCGTTTAGCCACTCTCATTTTCGCCAAAACTAGGTTTTGTAGTCACATCAACTTCATCGGCCGTTGCCTCAATTCTAAAGTCATTCCTAAAGGTTTTCGCTCGAACTTTCATGCGTCTACATTCTCTCACTCAAATCAGTATCTTCACCAAATTCGATGTGCGCAAAATTCTTTTTCACGTAATATTATGAGGATCACAATTAGAGCTATGTGCCAAAAACGAATCGCACTTGACAAACAAATTCTTCATTGCCGCTCCGAACTTTCCAAAATCTGTCCAGCAATTTTAGTACAATCGATTCGCGCTAAAACCCGACAACTTAATTCTGGACTGTTTGACCATTTACACCAAACCAAGACTCTAAAACTTCAACAATTAATAGGTCCGCAAATTACCGACGACACTACATTGCATAGCCATAATACCGTAATTACAATTCCGGAAAATCTTCCGCTTACTGACTCAGAGAAATCTGTTCTCAGTAAGGGCCTAAATTTTGTCCCTATTACCAAACGCACTAACGAATTTTCTATTAAGCAAGATGTTGAAAAATTCCTTCGCCGCGTGCAGTTAAAAGCCTTTTTTCACGACAAAGAGGATGATTCGGACACTTCTCATAAAGATATTTTTGAAACACTTCTAGTTCGCAAATCCAAATGGACTCCCCCAGAGGGACAATTTGCCTCTTTAGATTTTTTCACCAAAAAATGCCGTCACGACATTCACAAACTTAAATTCAATCGCAACACTAAATTTTCCAACCTTTCCTCGGAAGAGTGGGCGGCGCTTAAAAATCTTAGTAAACGCAACGACATAGTTGTCAAATCGGCCGACAAAGGCGGCGCGGTAGTTGTTTGGCGGTCCGACCTTTACCAAAAAGAAGCTTTGCGGCAACTTTCGGATACCTCGTTTTATGCCAAAATCCGTAAAGATCTCACTTCCAAAAATCAAAAACTTGTCAAAGACACCATTCAAAATCTTATAGTTAATCAAGAATTACCGGAAACTGCCACTAATCTCATCATCAACACCCCTAGAACTTCGTGCATTTACTTCTTGCCTAAAATTCACAAACCCAACAACCCAGGTCGCCCTATCGTTTCTGCCTGCAGTTGCCCAACCGAACTCATTTCTAGCTACTTAGACAGGATTATGACGCCTATCGTCAAATCTTTGCCATCGTACATTAAAGACAGTACACACGCACTACAAATTTTCCGCGATTTCAATTTCTCCGGCCAAGACAAACTTATTTTCACCATGGACATTACATCTCTGTACACAGTCATTCCTAATAGCGAAGGTCTTCAAGCACTTAAACACTTTTTCGATCAACGCACTGTCAAAGAACCTAGCTCGGAAACGCTCCTCCGCCTTGCCGAACTAGTTTTAACGCTTAACTGTTTTTCATTCGCCGGCAACTATTACAAACAAATTAATGGCGTAGCGATGGGCACAAGAATGGGACCTAGCTATGCCAATCTTTTTGTAGGATATGTTGAACACCAATTTTTTAATCAGTACAACGGCCCCAAACCTGAACTATACGGCCGCTACATCGACGACTGCATCGGCGCTATTTCATCCAGCAGAGAAGAACTCGATCAATTTATAACCTCCGTCAACTCTTTTCATCCGGCTCTTAAATATACCTGGGAAATTTCGGAAACTTCATTGGCTTTCCTAGATATCAAAGTTTCTATTAGAGGCAACGTGCTATGTACTAGTGTGCACTACAAACCTACTGATTCACACAGTTATTTGTTGTATTCATCGTCACATCCATCACATGTTAAGAACTCCATTCCTTATTCTCAATTTCTTAGACTTCGACGTCTATGTAGTGATGACTCCGATTTTTCCAACAAATCAGAGGAGATGTGCCAGTTCTTCGAGAAACGTGGCTATCCTGTCTCTGTGGTCAAAGCGTGCCATCATCGCGCCCAACAATTTGATCGACAGTCATCACTACAAACGTCACAAAAAGATAAGAATGACAGAATTCCATTCACCCTCACTTTCCATCCTCATAATCACGCAGTCAAAAGCATCATTCTTAGTAATTTTAAATTACTCCAAAATGATCCCGAGACTGGTAGAATCTTTTCGCAACCTCCACTTATTTCATTCAAACGCGACAAAAACGTAGGCAACTTTTTAGTTAGAAGCGCGCTCAAAACTAACGAGCAACCCGGCACTTTCAAATGCGCGCGCTCACGATGCAAAACTTGTCTTTTCATTGTTAACACTAGCAAGATATCGGGACCTAAGCGATCTGTTAAGATCACCGATCGTTTCACATGTACCTCCGCAAATGTCATTTATTGCATAACCTGTACGTTATGCAATAAATTATACATTGGTGAGACAGGTAGACGACTAGGTGACCGATTCCGCGAACACCTTCGCGATGTTGAGAAGAATGACAAGGATGCATCTAAGCCAGTCGCTCGCCATTTTAATCTGCCTAACCACTCCAAAAAACACATGGCTATCTGCGGCCTTTCCCTACATCTAGGTACGATGGAAAGCCGCAAGAATCTGGAACAAAAATTCATCTTTCAAATCGGCACCCTCAATCCTCACGGTATTAACGAACGCTTTTCATTTAACTAATATATTCCTATTTTTCACGTTGCCATGTTACCACCAATAGCGTAGCTCCTAACTCTACTATAAAAACTACACGTAACCCATAATCCCTAGATTCGCTCTGACGAAGGGCTAACGCTCGAAACGTCAGCTTTTAGAATCTCTGTACGGTGGCCAATTTACATTATCAACTCCGTTGATAAAACCAAATTTTTGTATACTACTTCCCCACCGACGCAGCACCACAGTTTCTTTAGAAACTACCCCTTCATTCACTGTAAAGAGATCGAGCACTTTTATAGAGCCACCCATTAGTCTTGGTCTGGGATTAACTACTTTTCATGGGGCGAGTCCCTGGGACTCACTTTAACACTTTCTAACAAAATCACTGTTTAATTAATACCTTAAGAAGATTGACCATCGGTACAACAATCCCCTGCCCTCGTAAGATATTCCTGCACTCCTGTGAGTCTCCAGAGAAGTTACCTAAGGCCCAGGCACATTGATCCTGAAGTTGTACGTTTTGTCCACTAAGATACGTGATAAGATACGTGATAAGATATGCAGTAGATGCTTTCAGTACTTTCAGGGTATCCTCGTGCACTCCTGTCGCTAAGTTAGTAATACACCAAGCCGCCTCAAGTTGAAAATGGGCATTTTTAGACGTCAAATGTCCAACCATAGCTCTCAAATCTCAAACTATTGTCTTCTTTTAGGAAACAACTTATCAATTCGCTCCCTTGAGAAAATGCTTTTAGTAGGATTTTTAGATTGTTTAAATTGTTTTTATCTGATTTCTGAATAGCTCTGGCAAGTTCTTTCACTTGATCCACAGTGTAGTCTTCTACATCACAGTCGCTCTCAATTTCCGAGAAGCGAATGCGTTTCGAACTCAAGAATTTTTCGCGTTTTTCCTTCCGAAGTTCCACTTCCTGATCATATCTTTTATTTCTCAAGGGCACTAAGTTAACACCGCAACTCTTGTACTGATCTCTCCTGTCCAGTTTCTTCTTCTGTTCCGAGGAATGTGCTATGCTATATGTCGTGCTTTATTTATGCTTTATTACCTTGCAATGTGTGTCATAACTGTGAGGATTATAGCTTCACTAGTTGTGTGTGTCATAAAAATAAATCCCATTTTAAGTTTCTTTTGTTTACATTCAAATTAGGTTTCCTATTGAACTTACTGAACTTGGACTTTGCTCATAATAAGCTGTTCCATATTCCTAACAATTACATAGAGTAGTTAATGAATTTTCCTCTTTTAAGTCTACCTTTCAATTCAATAAAAATCAGCTGCAAAATCAATTTAGAAACAGTAAAAGGATGAATGAAAATATCACAAATAATCAGCATAGTAAAGCATTATGACATGCTCAAGATTATGAAAGCAGAGATTCCTTTATCAATGTTCATTACAAAGGAAAGATCATGTTATATACCTAGGTGTTTTAATTGATGATGCACTAAACTGGAAATATCAAATTTCGTACAACAAGTCAATAATCGTACAGGGATTATATCAATCGTACGGCATTACTTATCCTTGTAACAACTGAAACAATTATGTTGTAATTAGCAATTATTGAATGAGGCTGAGTAGGATATGAAGAATTCTGCAGATCGATGAGGGTGTTATCCACCAAAGCCGAAGGCCGAGGTGGATAACATCCTCCGAGATCTGCAGAATTCTTCATATTCTACCAAAGCCGAATTCAATAATTGCTTTATTATTCATTCAAAATATTTTCTTTGCTCAAACTTCTAAACCTATTCCTCTGCTAGCAGGGAAACCTAACTTTATCTTGTTCAATAATTTGACATACGTAAATATGTGAATATATATAAAATCGTCGGTCAGCATGAGAGCTGGACGTGCTTTAGCTCGCTCTCTCCTTTTTCTATTATTTTCGACTTTTTGGGGCGTTAGTGTTTCATCCAACATCGCAATATGCCCGCCGATATTTAGTGACACTTCCTTTGGGACTGTTGGCGAGGTTTTACATTGTACTGAAGCCCCACTTTTGAACAATATTTTTGTCAAGTTTTGTTCGACGAGCGGCCATCTTGGTTTGTTCAAGCGTAAGAGGCATTTCTTCTTTCGTAAAATTAGCTATTATAGCAATTCATCTGCCTCATTCCAACTGGATAACTTATTGTTATGTGGGGATATTCATTCGAATCCTGGTTATGGCAGTACATCAGCACACGACAACACTACTCGTGTTAGAAGAAAGCAGCCCACGTGGAAGCATCCGTGTGGACTTCGCTCTAATTCTGTTCGCTCAAATCAAAAAGGAATTCTCTGTGACGGCTGTTGTACATGGCACCACATCAAGTGTATTAACATGGATATTAGAACATATATTGAATTGGGTTCCTCCGATGAAACTTGGTACTGTTCCAATTGTACTTTTCCCTTTAACTTCACCGATTCGTTCTTCGAGGAATCTACTACGGGAGATACCAATGCCAGCCTACAGTCGTCGCTTTCAGGTTCTACTGACGGTGTGCGAAATATTTTTCCCAAAGTTTTATTTTTAAATGCCAGAAGTATATGGAACAAAGGTTTTGACCTACAAGCATTGCTACTTATGGACTCGTTTGATGTTGTTGTTATAGTTGAGACATGGCTGGATCGTAACTATCAGGACTTTGAACTCAAGCTTGAAGGCTATAATATTTTTCGGAAGGATAGATGTAATAGACGGGGTGGTGTAGTGCTTATAGCTGTCAGGAATCATATTTCTTGTATTCACAGGTCTGACTTAGAGGTTAAGTTAGAGATGAT
>OX421453.1:43243425-43268425 GCA_949126865.1 Montipora capitata | reverse complement strand
TTTATTGGACAATACATTAAATTAGTTATCCATTGTTGAATTATTGATTTTATTTCGATTTTACTACTGTATTTTCATATTTTGTGTATATTCATTGGTGATCTGTTCTTTTTTATGGGGTCCTGGACTCCATTACGGATTATCCATATGGCTATTAATATTATTCTTGTTAGCATGTGTTACTTTTGATGCCATTAAATTGTAAAAATAAAAAAAAAATTAAAAAAAAGCCATTTTTCTGCTGAACAAAAATAACACAATCTCGTCCCCAGCTTTTTTCGGTCAACGGTTCAATAATTTGCAGCGGGCTGCACTTTTGACGTCATTGATTCAATATGACGAAGTTTCTTTCCAAATTTGGTGAACAGCAGCTGGATTATGTGCGTGGTTTTAACCAATCAGAAACGGGGAAATATTTTAAATGAATAATATCATTTATCCACATATATCATATGGCATTCTATCATGGGGAAGTACTTATAAAACACACCGTCAAAATTTGCAAACAAAATTAAACCATGTTGTCAGACTTATTTTCTTCGCCACAGCCTTAATACGGGCCCAATACTGTAAGCGCTTTATCTTTGCTGAATCTACTTGATATTCTCTCAGTGGAAAATGTCTTTTGTTTCTTTGTTTTGAAACTTACCAATGGCATTGAACGAATGCAAAAATGGCCGCCAACAAATTATTATTTTGTCTTTGTGTTAATTAGCCTGAATAGCCTCGTTTTACAGCCCAAATTCTTTCAATTTTACGCGTGTAAACGAAGCTAGTCAGGCTAATTGACACAATGACAAAATAATAATTTGTTGGCGGCCATTTTTGCATTCGGGCAATAAAGTTGAATTACCGGATATATTTCATGATATTTTTCGATATGCAAGTAGTGTTCAAGCCTATAATACTAGATACGCAGTTTAAAAAACTCTTAACAAGCCGCGGGTTCGCACAAATATAGGCAAACAGTCCATATCTTACGAAGCTACTGATCTATTGCAAAAAAATCCTGGAAATGTTAAAAGTGTACCCTCTTCAAGATTTAAAACAAAATTAAAGCAATTCTTGTTGTTAAACCAGCACCAATCGTTTACTTATAATTTAAAGATTATAGCCATCTTTGCTACTCTTCTCATTGTATTATTTCTTCATTATTTCCCTAAACTAAGGTAAAAAAAATCAACTCGATATGGCTAGGGGTTAACTCGAAAACCTACCTATTTATTTAGCTCCTAGGCTCAAATATTTAATTAATTTAAATTGTAATTATGTTTATTTTATCTATTTATTTGTTTATTTCCAAATTTAAATTGTACAATAACTATGAACTGAGCAAAGAAAATTCTATTACTCTATTCTATTCTACCCAGAATTCTTTACGGCCATGAACCAGGCAATTAGAGAAGCACAAGACTGGCCCTCATCAAATGGCTGAAGCGCGGCCGGGGAAAAAGTAGTGAGAGGAAGATCTCCAACAAGATGCTATGAAATAACCTTGGTGTGTGCTTTTAACGTAGACTTTTGATTTGCGAACAAGGTTTTTTTAATAGAAATTCGCGACAAAGTAGTGCTTTCTTCCCTGTTATTCTCATAGCAAACAACTGGCCTTTCGTAATTTCTTGTCAAAGGAAGGGTATAATGTAAATAAGAGAATACTGAGATTTCTATTTGCAAATTACCTGTCTTCTTACCACTTAAGTAAAACTCTACAGCTCCGTGTAATAAGCGCATTCAAAATTTCCTCATATTACTGTGTAAAAGTATGTTTTCGTTGTTTTTTTTTTTAAGGGTTTTCCCGCTTATACGAAAGATACGCTTTCTCTCCCGTCCTCTTCTTAAGCATGACTTTCGCGGAAATTACATTCTGTCCCTCAATAAACCTAGAACAACCAGTCATGGTCTTAGTTCTTTTTTTTACGTATAAGCTAAGTTGCGGAAGACGCTATCTGATTTTCTCCGTACCACTGAGTTTACCGGTCTTAAAAAAGAATCGAGGGCCACATTTTGTACAGCGGCTTTTCTTTTTAATTATTATATCTTTAAATATTGTGTATTTAGTTATGTACATGTATATGCTATGTATTTTAGCTGTAAATGTAATGTCTCAAATACATTAGCTCTTGTAGTTATTCTGACATTCAAGATGAAATAATAAAAGTTTATGCGTGCGTACACTTTGTAATCTGCGACTTCTGTGCTTACCATATGACACATAAAATGAATTTTCCCTTGAATATTTAAGCCATCGAATTCTTACGCTAAATTGACAAGGGCCGTCTGGAGCTGTGAGTAGGCGTGAGATTTCTCTCATATGGTTTAGGGCCGACATATCTCTCCCTCAATGCCGTACCGGGAGGCAAGGTCGGTAGCAGAAAGCAGCGAAGGGCCAACTGCGTCCAAAAGTGATCGCATGGCCGGGCCATGGTTTTAGGGTTAGGTTTAGGCTAACCCTAAACCCATGTCTGGAGGTACTGCGTTTTTCTCTCTTGTTCAAACATTCCGTCCGCGCATGTGTATATGTTCTGACTCTCCGATACGTAGCCTACCAAAAAAAATTAACATGCTGGTTTTTTTTTTTTTGTTGTACCAGCAATTGACTTTTCAGTGTATTTTATAGGCATAAACGAAACGTAAGAACCGTGCGTGTCTGGTCTTTTCTCAGACAGAGGCGAGAGATAGTTTCATGCAGACTGGGACGCCTAAAATGCTCTGTTGTAAACATGGCGGCTCACGAGTGAAGTTGTCTCTCTGGCCTTTCTTTGGACGATTTCCAGGACCTACTGACACAATCTGGGCAAGTTTTCAAAGCTAAAACCTTCAATCTATGCGTTATTTTGCTGGTAGGACTGGGTGGCCCGACACTTATGAAAAAAAACTATGAAATGAGAATCGGGAGTCTTCCCTTGTCATGGAATGGCAGAATTACCCAGAATTCGTTTTGGCCATGAATGAGCGAGGCAACTTAAGAAGCACGAGACTGGCCTTCATCGAATGGCTGAAGCGCGGCCAGAGGAAATGATTTCTAGCCAGATACTCAGGAGTAGGCATGGTATGTGCTGTTAACGTAGATTTTGGATTTCTGAGCAAGTTTTTATCATAGAAAATTCGCGACAAAGTTGTGCTTTCATTTCGCTATAATTCTCGCGTCAAAGAAACGGTATAATAATGTAAATAAGAGAAAAACGATATTTATATTTGCAGAGTACCTGTCCTCTTACTACGGAAGTCAAGTTCAACATCTCTATGACATAAGCGCATTCAAAAATTCCTCGTATTACTTGATAAAAGTATGTGGTTCTTTTTTTTTGTTTCTTTTTATGTCCTTTTTTTTTAAAAAAAAAAAGGGTTTTCCTGCTTATATGAAAAATACGTTTTCTTTCCCGTCCCCTTCTTATGCATGATCTTCGCGGAAATTACATTCTGTTCCTCAATAAACCTGGAACAACCAGATAAGGTCTTAGTTCTCTTTTTTCTTACGTATTAGCTAAGTTGCCGAATGCGCTACCTGATTTTATCCGTACCTATGAGTTTACTGGTTTTAAAAGAGAATCCAGGGCCCCATTTTGTACAGTGGCTTTTCTTTGTAATGAATATATCTTTAAATATTACGTATTTAGTAGGTATCTGTATGTGCTATGTAATTTAGCTGTAAATGTAATGTCTCCAAGATATTAGCTCCTGTAGTTATTCGGGAAAAGCTTGTGACTGTATGTATGTTAACTTTAGACGGGCGCATGCGTACACTTTGTAATCTGCGACTCCAGTGCTTACCATATGACAGATAAAATGACTTTTCTCTTGAAAATATAAGCCATCTAATTCTTACTCTATATTGACAAGGGCGGTTTAGAGCTGTGAGTAGGCGTGCGATTTGTCACAGATGGCTTAGGGGCCGACATACCTCTCCCTCAATGCTGTACCGGGAGGCAAGGTCGGTAGCAGAAAGCAGCAAAGGGCCAACCGCGTCCAAAAGCGATCGCACGGGCCGAAATCCCGGGATGACTCGTTTGGTACGACGCTCCAGCGCCACGTCTGGAGGTACTGCCTTTTTCTCTCTTGCTCAAACATTCCGTCATCGCATGCGCAAATGCTCTGGCTCTCCGATACGTACCATACCAAAATAAAGATGCTTGTTTTTACAAGGAATTGACATTTCAGTTGATTGTACAGGCATAAACGTGGATGTAACAACCGTGCTTGTCTGGTCTTCTGGAGACAGAGGTGAGAGACAGTTTCGCGCAGACTGGGACGCCTAAAATGCTTTATTGTAAACATGGCGGTTCAGGAATGAAGTTGTCTCTCTGGCCTTTTTGTGCACGAATTCCAGGACCTACCGATACAATTTGGGCCAGTTTTGAAGGCTAAAATCTCCAATCGATGCTGTACTTTGCTGATAGGACTTGGTAGCCCGAAAATTGTAAAAAAGTCGAGGAAATGACAACCGGGATGGCAGAATTACCGTGACTTCGTTTGGGAATGAACGAGGCAACTTGAAAAGCACGAGACTGGCCCTCATCAAATGGCTGAAGCGCGACCGGAGGTGAGGGAGAAGAACACTTCCAGCCAGATACTAAGGAGTAGCCCTGGTGTGTGCTGTTAATTAATATAGCCTTTTGATTTTTGAACAAATATTTGTCGTAGAATATTTGCGACAAAGTAGCGCTTTTCTCGCTGTTACTCATGTAGAAAAAACTGCGTAGACTTTCGTCAGTTGTTCTTGTAAAAAGAAACCGTATAATGTAAACAAGAGAACACTGACATTTATATTTGTAGATTACTGAAGTGCAAGTCAGTCTCTATCTGTATGCAAGAAGCGCATTCAAAATTTCCTTATATTACTGTGTAAAAGTTTGTTTTTGAATGATTTTCCTACTACTGCATATCAAAAACAACCGAGTTTTCATCCCCGTGTTCTTTACATGATCTTTGCGGAAGTTACATTCTGTCCGCCAATAAACCTAGAACAACCAGTTATGGTCTTAAGTCTTTGTCCTTACTTAATCAGCTAAGTTGTGGAGGGCCCTACTGAGTTAACAGGTTTAAAAATGAGACTCCAGGGAAACATTTTGTATAGCCGCTTTTCTTTTGAATTAATTTTTCTTTTAATATTTTCTATTAATTTAATTATGTATCCATAGATGCTACGTATTTTAGCTGTAAATGTTATGTCTCCCAAGATAGTAGGTCTTGTAGTTACTCTGAATTCCGGGATGAAATAAAGTTGAATGCATTTGTGTATGTTTCCTTTAGCAGGGCGCATGCGTACACTTTGTATTCCACGACTACAGTGCTTACCATATGAGAGATAAAATGACTTTTGCCTTAAATATATAAGCCATCGAAATCTTACGTTAAATTGTAATGACAAGGGCGGTCTGATGGAGCTGCGAGTAGGCGTGGGATTTGTCATACATGGTTTAGGAGCCGACATATCTCTCCCTCAATGCCGTACCGGGAGGCAAGGTCGGTAGCAGAAAGCAGCAAAGGGCCAACTGCGTCCAAAAGCGATCGCACGGGCCGAAATCCTGGGATGACTCGTTTGGTACGACGCTCCAGCACCACGTCTGGAGGTACTGCATTTTTCTCTCTTGCTCAAACATTCCGTCATTGCATGCGCAAATGTTCTGGCTCTCCGATACGTACCATACCAAAATAAAGATGCTGGTTTTTACGAAGAATTAACATTTCAGTTGATTGTACAGGCATAAACGTAGATGTAAGAACCGTGCTTGTCTGGTCTTCTGGCGACAGAGGTGAGAGATGGTTTCGCGCAGACTGGGACGCCTAAAATGCTTTGTTGTAAACATGGCGGTTCACGAATGAAGTTGTCTCTCTGGCCTTTCTGTGCACGAATTCCAGGACCAACCGATACAATTTGGGCAAGTTTTGAAAGCTAAAATCTCCAATCGATGCTGTACTTTGCTGGTAGGACTGGGTGGCCTGACACTTGCAAAAAAATCGACGAAATGACAACCCGGGGTCTTCCCTTGTCATGGAATGGCAGAATTACCCAGAATTCGTTTGGGAATGAGCGAGGCAACTTGAAAAGCACGAGACTGGCCCTCATCAAATGGCTGAAGCGCGACCGGAGGTGAGGGAGAAGAACATTTCTAGCCAGATACTAAGGAGTAGCCCTGGTGTGTGCTGTTAATTAATGTAGCCTTTTGATTTCTGAACAAATATTCGTCATAGAATATTCGCAACAAAGTAGCACTTTTCTCGGTGTTATTCTTGTTGAAAAAAACTGCGTAGACTTTCGTCAGTTGTTCTTGTCAAAAAAAAAAACCGTATAATGTAAACAAGAGAACACTGACATTTATATTTGTAGATTACTGAAGTGAACTGAGTCTGTATCTCTATGCAAGAAGCCCATTCAAAATTTCCTCATATTACTGTGTAAAAGTTTGTTTTTGAATGATTTTCCAACTACTGCACATGAAAAACAACCGAGTTTTCCTCCCCGTATTCTTTACATGATCTTTGCGGAAGTTACCTTCTGCCCCCCAATAAACCTAGAACAACCAGTTATGGTCTTAAGTCTTTGTCCTTACTTAATCAGCTAAGTTGTGGAATGCGCTACTGAGTTAACAGGCTTAAAAATGAGACTCCAGGGAAACATTTTGTATAGCCGCTTTTCTTTTAATATTTTCTATTAATTTAATTATGTATCCATAGATGCTATGTATTTTAGCTGTAAATGTTATGTCTCCCAAGATAGTAGGTCTTGTAGTTACTCTGAATTCCGGGATGAAATAAAGTTGAATGCATTTGTGTATGTTTCCTTTAGCAGGGCGCATACGTACACTTTGTATTCCACGACTACTGTGCTTCCCATATGAGAGATAAAATGACTTTTGCCTTAAATATATAAGCCATCGAAATCTTACGTTAAATTGCAATGACAAGGGCGGTCTGATGGAGCTGTGAGTAGGCGTGGGATTTGTCACACATGGTTTAGGGGCCGACATATCTCTCCCTCAATGCCGTACCGGGAGGCAAGGTCGGTAGCAGAAAGCAGCAAAGGGCCAACTGCGTCCAAAAGCGATCGCACGGGCCGAAATCCTGGGATGACTCGTTTGGTACGACGCTCCAGCACCACGTCTGGAGGTACTGCATTTTTCTCTCTTGCTCAAACATTCCGTCATCGCATGCGCAAATGTTCTGGCTCTCCGATACGTATCATACCAAAATAAAGATGCTGGTTTTTACAAGGAATTAACATTTCAGTTGATTGTACAGGCATAAACGTAGATGTAAGAACCGTGCTTGTCTGGTCTTCTGGCGACAGAGGTGAGAGATGGTTTCGCGCAGACTGGGACGCCTAAAATGCTTTGTTGTAAACATGGCGGTTCACGAATGAAGTTGTCTCTCTGGCCTTTCTGTGCACGAATTCCAGGACCAACCGATACAATTTGGGCAAGTTTTGAAAGCTAAAATCTCCAATCGATGCTGTATTTTGCTGGTAGGACTGGGTGGCCTGACACTTGTAAAAAAATTGACAAAATGACAACCCGGGGTCTTCCCTTGTCATGGAATGGCAGAATTACCCAGAATTCGTTTGGGAATGAGCGAGGCAACTTGAAAAGCACGAGACTGGCCCTCATCAAATGGCTGAAGCGCGACCGGAGGTGAGGGAGAAGAACATTTCTAGCCAGATACTAGAGTAGCCCTGGTGTGTGCTGTTAATTAATGTAGCCTTTTGATTTCTGAACATACATTCGTCATAGAATATTCGCGACAAAGTAGCGCTTTTCTCGCTGTTATTCTTGTTGAAAAAACTGCGTAGACTTTCGTCAGTTGTTCTTGTCAAAAAAAAAAACGGTATAATGAAGCGTCTTTTGAAGCGCTTTGAGATAGCGTGTTTGAAGCGCTTTCAAAAAGAACATTTTGAAGGGTTGTTTGAAGCGCTTTAAGAAAACGCGTTCGAAGCGCTTTGAAAAAGAACCTTTTGACCGCGCACCGGTGGCTCAGTTGGTTGAGCACGGGCTGTCACGTGGGAGGTCGTGAGTTCACCTCCGGCCGGACCAACACTCAGGGTCTTTAAATAACTGAGGAGAAAGTGCTGCCTTTGTAATTACATCTGCAAATGGTTAGACTCTCTAGTCTTCTCGGATAAGGACGATAAGCCGGAGGTCCCGTCTCACAACCCTTCAATGTTCATAATCCTGTGGGACGTAAAAGAACCCGCACACTTGTCGTAAAGAGTAGGGCATGTAGTTCCCGGTGTTGTGGTCTGTCTTCTGTGATGTATCATGGTTGGGATGGTAAATGCTCGGAGATATTAGCTACACCAAGCTACTCTAAAAATCCGAGGGTAAATAAAGATATATGATATGATATGATATGATATGATATGATGATTTGAAGCGTTTTTTGAAGAGGTATGAGAAAGTGTGGTTGAAGCGCATTGAGAAAGAACGTTTTGAAGTGCTTTGAGAAAGAACGTTTTAAGGCGTCGTTTGAAGCTCTTAGAGAAAATGCCTTTGAAGCGCTTTGAGAAGGATGGTTTTGAAGCGTCTTTTGAAGAGCTTTGAAAAAGGGCGTTTGAAGCGCTGTAAGAAAGAATGTTTTGAAGCGTCCTTTGAAGAGCTTTTACAAAGAACGTTTTGAAGCATTGTTTGAAGTGCTTTGAGAAAGAACCTTTTCAAGCGTCGTTTAAAGGGCTTTGAAAAACAAAAGTTGAAGCTACGTTTGAAGCGCTTTGAGAAAGCGCATTTGAAACGTTTTGAAGCGTTGTTTGAAGTGCTTTGAAAAAGAACATTTTGAAGCGTCGTTTGAAGCGCTTTGAGAAAGGGCGTTTGAAGCACTCTAAGAAAGAACCTTTCGAAGCGTCCTTTAAAGACCTTTCAGAAAGAACGTTTTGAAGCGTCGTTTTAAGGGCTTTAGGAAAGTGAGCTTGAAGTGCTTTGAGAAAGGGCGTTTTGAAGCGTCGTTTGAAGTGCTTTGAAAAAGAACGTTTTGAAGCGTCGTTTGAAGCGCTTTGAGAAAGGTCGTTTGAAGCGCTGTGAGAAAGAACGCTTTGAAGCGTCCTTTAAAGAGCTTTTGCAAAGAACGGTTTGAAGCATCGTTTGAAGCTCTTTGAAAAAGCGTGTTTGAAGCACTTTGAAAAGAACATTTTCAAGCATCGTTTGAAGCGCTTTGAGAGAGAAAGTTTTGAAGCGTTGTTTGAAGCGCTTTGAGAAAGAATGATTTAAAGCATCGTTTGAAGCGCTAGTGAGGAAGCGCATTTGCAGCACTTTTAGAAAAAACGTTTTGAAGTGTCATTTGAAGCGCTTTGAGAAAGAACGTTTTGAAGTGTCGTTTGAAGCACTTTGAGAAAGAAAGTTTTGAAGCATCGTTTGAAGCGCTTTGGGAAAAGGCGCTAGAAGCACTTTGAGAAAGAACGTCTTGAAGTGTCGTTTTAAGCGCTTTGAGAAGGCGTCGTTTGAAGCCCCTAGAGAAAGAACGTTTTAAAGCCTCGTTTGAAGCGCTTTGAGAAAGAACATTTTCAAGGGTCGTTTAAGGCGCATTGAGAAAGCACGTTTGAAGGGCTTTGAGAAAGAATGTTTTGAAGCATCGTTTCAAGCGCTTTGAGAAGGATCGTTTTGAAGCGTCCTTTGAAGCGATTTGAGAAAGAACGTTTTGAAGCGCTTTGAGAAAGCGTGTTTGAAGCGATTTGAGAAAGAACGTTTTTAGATATCACTTGAGGCACTTTGAGAAATGCTTTCCTCGGACCGAAAAATGGTCACCAAAGGCTTCTCATCTGTAAACAAATGAAAGGTACGCCCATACAGGTACTTGTGAAACTTTCGCACTCCCAATATGATTCCCAGCACTTCCTTCTCGATTTGGAAATAGTTTTTTTCACTCTTGATGAGTGTTCTGGATGCGAATGCGATGGGACATTCCTTGCCATCATCCATTTTATGTGAGATCACAGTTGCCACACCGTAAGGTGAAGCATCACATGCTAGGATCAAGTTTTTGTTTTCATCATATGGGACCAGTACCTTGCCAGCCACAAGCTCTGCTTTGCTATGCACAAAAGCTTGTTGACACTCCGCTGTCCAATCCCATTTCACTCCCTTTTGGAGCAATTCGTGTAATGGCTGTAGCAGTGCAGATAGGTTGGGTATGAAATTACCACAGTAGTTCAGCAATTTTAAATAGGAGGGCAGTTCTTCCTCTGTCCTTAGGCTTGGTGCTTTGTTAATAGCTGCAATCTTCTCCTCTGTAGGGTGCTGACTCTCTCCGTCCACTTGGTAGCCCAGGAACTCTACACTTGGCACCATAAACTCACACGTTGACCTACGATGCCATGCTTTTCCAGCCTGGATAACACCTCACCAAATACTTGTAAATGTTCATGAGGTTCTGTTCTAATTAGAATGTCATCAATGCGACAACGCCGTTAATCCATTCCCTGTAATATCTGATATATCATGGACTGAAAAAAGGCGGGAGCCAACACCATTCCAAAAGGAAGACGTCAGTAAGCGTACAGACCTTTCTGAGTGTTCACAGTGAGATAGTGCTGACTTTCAGGGGTGAGTTCCATCTGCTGATATGCATTTGACAAATCAATCTTGCTGACCACCGTTCCACTTCCTAATGTGGCAAATTCATCCTCAGTGTCAGGCATTGTATAGGGATTGTCTATAAAAAGCTGGTTTACAGGTGACGATCTAAAACAAGACAAGGCTTCATTCTTGCTTCAAAATAGCTTCAGCCAATTTCTTCCTAGCAGTGGAGGACCATCTCCATCAAGTACAATCAGAGACAAGGACATTTTCTGCTTTTCATAGATTACAGGTAGGTGATCATGAACCTCACTATAGACAGGTATTTCAATTCCATTGTAAGCGTTCAACTTGATCTTAGTGTCATGCAAGGGCCACTGATTAAACTCCTCATCATATTAGGTCTGAGGCAAGATCGATACTGTGGCACCTGTGTCTAACTGCATTTTACAGGTTTTCTTGTCAAGTAACACTGACACGAACATTGGTAGACGCTCTTCCTTTCCCAACTTCTCAGCTGTAAAAAGTCCTCGTACCTCATCATCAGTTTCATCCACAACAACCCCTTCCCCATATCTTGCAATTTCAGGTTCTCTCCTTCAGCCACTCAAATCGTTTCCATTCACAGCACTTCTACCAGTCCTTGTTTTACACACAGCTACAAAATGACCCACCTTGTTTTACTTTGAACACATTGCTTGACATGCTCAACAAACTCTATCTCGCCCATAATGTCCCTGCTGACTTCAACTGACTTCTTTTGTGGCTGCTTGACAGGATTTCAATCAGATCTCCGGATAATTTTATTAACACCCAATGGTTCCTCTGTCTTCGACTCGAAGCCTTGTTCTCCCATTTTCTTAGCTTGCTCGTCTACCACTTCCATTGCTCGGGCCACCTCTTGCACGTTCTTCAATGTGAGATCGTCTTTGCCCAGTAATTTCCTTCCTCAAACCTGATGAAAGGCATTTATCGATGACGTGGTCTTTGATGTTGACAATTACAATTCTGTGCTCGTTTCCGAAGTTAAGCGATAAATTGATCCACTGTCTTGCCCTCCGTTGAGCCATATTCCTGAACACGTCTCTCGTAAGGCTTGATAACTTTAGTGGCAAAATACCCACCTACCACCCTAGTCTGGGTCAATTAACGTTTCGTACAACTCCTGAACCCCTATTCGTCTGTGTGAAGCAGCAAAGCCTTCTTTTGTGCATTATTCACAAGAAGGTATTGAAATGATTGAAGCCACTTATTTCACCGTGGTGCTAACGCCGACGAATTACCTTTGCAATCAAACTGAGCTACGCCTTGAATTTCAATGTTTACTGCCGCCATTTTTCTCTAATCAGTGGACCCTATCCTCGTCGCCAGTGTTAAATACTGAGAAACCAACGGATGGTTAGACTTGGGACTTATTAAACCAGATTAAATCGTCAACCACACAACATGTTTTCACAACATGGTGGCAATACTCAGAACGGCCTCATTTTAAATTTTAATGCACATGCCTGAAAGAAACCACTGACTCACAAATACATCACAGACTCAAATACTTTAAACACGTTCTTGTCTCAAAATTTTGAATATTTATTGCAGTGACTTTTTTCCTTGGCGAATTTATTAACATAAAATCGGGGACAATTTTAGTTCCCGTTTAAGTGGTGGCTCCCATTTTACGGTTCCTCACAAGCATGTGGCTTTTTGAAATTTAAAACTTTTAAATTTGTATCTTCCGTTTTACGGTTTCCCGATCATATTACTGATGTAACCCCAATGGTACTACAGTGTATGTGGAGATTAACTGATGAGTGGACCAACTTCGAGTTGGTCTATGAAAAAGAACTGTATTAAAGTCCACATGCACTCAGATTGAGTAGTCATTTTACTGAGACAAAATTCGCAAGATTACCCACAACAAAATCTCACCAAATACATGTGTTTAAATGCTATGCATATTATAACAATGTTCCTCTGGTTTTCGTGCATTATAATAATTGAGTGACGCATATTTTGATTAATCTGTTACCACACTTTCTCAATAGATTCAGCGGGCGCCGTGATTAAGTTACTGGGGCGTGTTTAAGAGAGACCCTGGTCTCCCAGCCACTCAACTCTAAAGCAGAAAGCAGAAAGCTGAAAGGGTTCAGAGAAGAGCTATACGCTGGATTTTACAAATCAAGCAAGGTGAACTGTCCTACAAAGAAAGACTGATTCATCTGGATTTGCTGCCGCTTACCTATGACCGCAAAGTCAAGGATTTAGTATTTCTTTATAAGGCTTTGTATGGCTATATTGACATTGATATTAGCTTTATCAAGAGTGTTAGTCGCGGCCATAATCGACAATCTCAATCAAGCGATATAAAGTATTTGGAGACGCCTTTCTGTAAAACAGCTACCTATCAGTCCTCCTTCTTTAATCGCAGTATTAAAATATGGAACCTCATATGTACATTAATTCGGCCCTGCGACTTTCTAAACATAAAGACTTTTAAGAACAGTATAACTAACTTGTACAAAGATGAATTAGCTAATGTCTTTGACCCCGACAAACCATGCTCATGGGGTCTTGCACGTAATTGTGGATGCCACTGGCAACAATAGTTTAATATCCATTTCTTAAGATTTTTACCGATTTATTTGGGAGGTGCCTCGCATGGGACTCCAGGTCCCGTTTGCACCTTATCTTTCGGTCGTTTTTTTTTTTTACCTGTATGTAATTAATTATTTAAAAGAGAGACTCAGACCAATAAAGTTGAAAAAACAAAACAAACAAACCATTTCTTTTTCTTTTAAGTGTTATAAAGTTTCTTTTTCTTTGAAATGTTATAAAGTTTGAGAAGAATTGTGTGAATTCAACACAAAGATCACAATCGTTCAACTCTTGAGGTTGACCATTGTTTCTGCAAAGTCAAAGATTTACTCTCCAAGACGAGGTTATTAATCACCAGGTAATTTCATCGTTTTGGAAATAGCAGCTACTTTATTATTCATCAGCGTCACAACATTTTGCCGATTTTGGACTCATTTTGTTGAAACTCGAGCACGCTTCCAACAGACCTGGTTTTTTTCCCGTGACTTATGCGCTGATTACAGAGCACTACCACAAAAACCTCCCGTATCATATTTCAACACACATATGCAAATTTGTTAAGCTCGAAAATTACACAAAATGATAAAATTCACAAAAGGGGGATATCTCACAAAAATCTTTTCCAGCGAAACATTTATTGAAACAAAGAACATATTTTCTATTAGAGGCAAACAACGCTTCCTATTTCAATTGCATGCGTGCAAACAAGACACACAATCGGTGTCACAAAGCATATGCAATTAAATAAATTTCTGACAGTTCACATCAAACCCTTTTCGAAAGAACCTTGACCGTAAATAATAAAGCACAAAAGAGACAAGCTTTCATACAAATAATTTTTCACTGTCACATTTCCATTTTTTTTACCTTTGCAGAGTTGAGTACAAAATAAATGTAACTTGCCAGACAACTTAGATGCGACTTCAGTAAACACTGTGATGCATTCAAGGCGTTCGATTCCCTGAATGTTCGTTAAATCCAGAAAAGAATTGCCATTTGATTTCAGTGTTGTATATAATACCAAGTTAGTAAAATATTAGAAACAAAGTTCACTTGATATCCAACAGTGAAAAATGAAATTGTTATCGAAGACCATTACTTGTCGCTTTAAAGATTCCAGATATTTATTTTTCACCGCCTGTCTTGCTCCACCCTGCGAGCAGAGCCTCCTTTTGTCTTTTTCTTTACTGAGGAGGAGAAAAGTAGGCTTTGCTCGAATCGCGTCAACTCTTTGAAGCCGCCGCAGTCCGAACTTCTGGACTAGTCAATCTTGTTTTCTCTCCTCAAACCGTTTTTTTCCAGTGCGAGCGTCCGTTTAGTGACAAAACCGATTGTTATAATTGATTGTTATAAGATGGCGGTGAGATCTGGCATATTAGGCTTGGGTTCGAGACTGTATCCTGGCAACATGCAGCACATATTCAATAAAGATCTTACTCGATTCATGCAGAGCCTTTCTCGAGAACGCCAAAATCGAGCAAGCAAAAGAAAGGCTCTACTTGCAGGGTGGTCTTGCTCATCCAATTGACGTTCCATTCTTGAGCTCCATGAGGGTATATTTTGTTTAAAGATTCACTAAAACGCCATTCGCATTACAATGACTTTTGACGCCACTGAAGGTTAACAAGAATTAGTGAAATTTCCAATTGTTACCGGAAGACGGTGCAGACTTGAGTACAAATAAATACATTTAGTCAAATAACCAGACAACAGAGATCACAGATCCACTTAAGGTGTTCGATTCCTTCTCTGTCTTTGTTGAACCCATAAGTTACCAGAGAAATTTCCATTTGGTTTCAGTGTTGTACATAACACCACCTTGGCGAAATATTAGAAATACAGTTCACTTTGATTTTGGCTCGACGGGCGAAAGATTGTTGTTTAAGTCCATTACTCGTCGCTTTTAAGCTTCCAGATATTTATTTTTCACTGTCTGTCTTGTTTATCCAATTGACATTCCATTCTTGAGCTCCATAGGGGTATATTTTGTTTAAAAGATGTACTAAAACGCCATTCACATTACAATGACTTTCGACGCCATTGCAGGTTAATAATTAAATGTTCTCCTGTGTGCACCAGAGAAATCTACGGATTACCCCAGCCCCCTCAAACTTAACAAATCCGCACAAAAGACTCTATGCACAAAGACACCACTTAGCAGGGGAGTGACAGGCAAGACATTTCATGACACAGAAAAAAAAAACCAAAACAAACAAACAAACGTATTTTCTAACTGGCTTGCCTATGGCAACCCAGTAAAAACGTAACTTTCATGGGGCTAAAATCTGCCACTACAAAACTTTCTTTTAGCAAGACACTTTATGTGGTGCTGCAGGCCTAACAAGAAACTCCCTCCATTAAACTGGTTCTTGGTAATACTGAAATCACAATTAAATATTGAAACTTACCAGCTTGGATCCAACTTGGTAAAATGGTATCCTTTAATCCCTTTGCTTAACTCTATTTAAGTTATTGTTTCTCAAAAATTAAAATTACTATTTTACTCCCCAGCCTCTAAACAGAGTTGAGACTACCATTTCCTAAATTATTTTTTTTGCACGCTCAACTTAACTCAACAAATAATATAGATGTATTAATTAGTAAAAGGAGGAGCAGTTGTATAGTGATAACGTTATTGTAATCAGTGTTGTTGTAATTGTATAGTAGATAGAAGATTGTATTGTATTTGTTCTTAGTGTATTAATAATTACTAGACGCTCCATGAGGCGTACACTGGGTTGCCTGTGGTTCGTGTTACACAAAAAAAGAAGGCACCTCATTGGGTGGTATTGAACTGCAGCATTCCAGTTAATTTTTTCAAGTGGGGGGGGGGGGGGTCATTAAGAACATTTGAGGGGTCACTCACATGTCGCACCAGCAGATGCCCTTTGGCTCACACGTTCACATGTTTAATTATTTTGTAATGTCCTGTCCCATTTTGAGGTATTTTTTTAAAGGAGCAGTGTAACCGGTGGCGCATGCGTGACAGTCTGCCAAGCTTTTTGAAAAAGTTTGCCACCTTTTTCAAAGGAGTGTGCGGGGAGTGAATATCTTACACAATCAAAGCCATCCGTGGTCACTTTAGTGAACCAAATATCCTGTGGCATTCAAAAACAAATTCACTATATTTTCGTTGTTGTTCTTTGCTCCTTTTTTCTTTAATTTTGTTGTGTTGAAGGGGATTTGATCGTGTGTTACCATGTTGAGTAGTGGCGGCCATCGAGCTGGAAGCGGACAAATAGTGATTCAGTCTCCTCAAGAAAGCAAAAGAAGAGCAGTAGTCAAAATACCAATACAGCATTTACAATGAAGAGAAACTTTTTAAGACGTGAATTCATGAGAAATTCGACATATGGTGTAATTGAAGTGCAAGCTGTTTCACTATTATCAAGGATCGAAGCCCATCTTTGTATTTCATTTCTAGCAAGCCTCTTCAATGTCAGAGATCACCACATCATCGTTTTGTTGACACATTTACTATCTTCACTCTAAAATGTCTATTTGAATATTTTGAAGAAAAAGCTGCATTTAGATGAGAGGAACTGGATGCACTGGTTGTGTTTATTTGTTGCACGAATTATAAGTAAGTAAGTAAAACACGGGTGAATTTTTTCGCTACTTGTCGTCTTTCGACTTCAAAGTGGTCTCTTGGAAATAAATGCACTCTCTTTCAGCTTCAAAATGGCATGTTAATCTTGATAATATGTCTGGTTAATCGCGGAGAAAAAGAAATTGTGAGTGCTTGAACCGTCGACAGTGTTCCCGGTTACACTTCACTGAATTCAGCTGTCACTCAGAAAACAAACATGGCATCATAATTGTGTTTGATTTTATTTCTTGGACTCCAAATCGGCGATAACAAATAAATTTGCATTTTAGTGCCTTTCTAAGCCGTATTTTGTCTAGACTTAAACAGAAAAATACTGCACATGCCATCCCATGACACTGCCCCCTTAAGCTTTGGTAAATTCAGTTTAAAGATAACAAAACACGCTCTTCAGTAAAATTCACTCGTTTCTTCTTTAAATTAATAGTCTGCAAAAGCACTAACTGGAAATTACTCTGACGGACGTTTTCCAGCATGTCTTGCAGTTGCACTAAGCAAACGTTTATTGCACGCACTAAGAGAGGACTGAAGGTGTTGTTTCCGCTTCATAATTCCTCTTCTTGCTAGTCCAATCTGATGCCAGGTCAAACATTGTTTGGCTTTACGTTTGCACCAAAGAGTAACGTAAAAACAAGGAGTTAACAGAAAAAGACAAGCCAAAAGACAGATGAAGAAAAAAAATAACAGTTTTTGTACATAACTCTGACTCGAATTCTCATTGAAAGATTAATGACAATCGATCGTAAGTCTCTGACTTCTATGAATAAACGGAAAGGTCATGATATTTTGTCAAAGGAAGAAATTGATCACCTGCTAGGCAACCATAAAGGTGCACGTGATCACCTTGTGTCAACTGAATGAATTACGGGAAAGAATGTTAATCGTTTGTCGTTTTCAGATTAAAACAACGCACTTTTTAGCCAAGAAACTTCCGTCTTTGGTTTTTTAATTTTGTTGTAATATTTAACTGAATATTTAAATTTCATCTGTTGGGTCAGGAAGCCTTCTTTGTCAGGTTCCTGAGAAACGAATCTATTTTGACTTCAGGGTGAACTATTTACACAATCGCGAGGTTGACGAAGAGAACAACTAATATCGGCCCGACAATTGATCCCTGAGGCACACCCTGCTTAACCGTCATAGAAGAAAATTTCGAGCCGTTTACTTTTACACATTGACGTCTGTCAGAAAGGTACGATTTAAACCAATTGACAATTTGATCAGAAATGTTCTGGACACTACAAAAAATTCATTGTAGTCTCAAGCAAACAGTTATTATCATCTCTCACAGAAAAAAACAGAATACAGATTCCAAAGCAATTAAATATTTTATTGCATGTACCTAATAATTCAATTCAGAGATTACCTTTGGGTGGTTATCTGGTTTTCACCATTTTCAGATAACATACAGGACTATACCCACCAGTCTATGAAGAGAAATTCCCACACGCATCAAATCATAAATGGATAAGGAGGCAGAGGTTTTTATTGTGGTGTTCTAGGCGTTCATAGTTCTCAATAAGCACCCTGAATGGCTCGATTTATCTCTCAACAAGGGCAACTGCGTTGTAAATATGGATAATCAACGGTAGTATGAAAATACCTTGTCTCTGCTTAATGAAAAGAGTACCTCTTGAGCTCTAAGTTCTGATCCTACTTGTAAGACTCAAGTTAAATCAAATGTTACTTGCATTGTAAAATGCTGGTAGGATCAATGATTTGATATGAAAAATGATATTTATTGGTGATGGTTTGTGCCCACACTTTTATCACTTGCCAAAATCCATTCCTTTGAAACTCACCGCCTCCTTTGTGAATTCTCTGACCTATGAGGTTTTGAGTTATCTACAGCTGTTAGCAAGGATCTTATTACCTGAGGGCTGAGTGTCTGTCATCTTCCTGTGATTCTGAGGTCAAGGAGCGAGATTATGCCCATGGCCCATTTTAAAGGTTAGTGGCTACCCAAAGATTTTCTTGTGTAACTGTACAAAGCCAGTCACACTTTTTCATAACACTTTGGGTGACAAGAACTCGGATGCTGTTTTTACTATCATCCTGTATATTCAAAGGGTTACAGAACCAATCAAGGTAGTTTTCAGCAGCCCCGGGCTGAAAATTGTCCAAAAACGTTTCCAGGCGGCAAGTCTGATTTAAGGATCCCATACTTAGGGAACAACGAACAAACATTGTTTACTCTATCCCTTTGCAATGACTATGATCATGAGTATATCCGACAGACAGAATATCAGTTTGGGACATATTTAAAGATTTTTCTTTGCCAAAGGAAAACTTTGCTTTGTCAGAGCATGCTTGCGTAAAAAAATGTGGAGGATGAATCATAATGTCATTATTGTTAAAGTGGTTTGCCAATACTTCCACATCCACTGCCATTGCCAAAGATTAAGTACTGACTTTCGTCATTTTTTAATATTCACAGAGAGCTCTTCCTCCATTTCTTTTCATTGTCTGCTTCAATAGAACCTAAAACCGGAAAAAAAGAGAAGGAGCTACAAAAACAATGAGCCCTGACAACGACACTTTACAAACAACAACATACCATTCTAATGGAACAAACAATAATAAAGAAATGTTAGCATACAGTACCGCCCGAAAGTATTTACCCATCAGGACGTGGTGGAACCTTGTCTTTGCTGAACGGTTCTGCTGCGCTTTCACTGAGGCAGCACAAATCCCTAGACCTCATCCTGGATGAACGTGACCAAACCCCGCAAAAGTAAGATGAGGAATGCCACGGTGAGAAAACAATAAAGACTAATTGCTATTAGTATCACCCAACTAGTGGACTAATGCAAATCCTGCATTTTGATTGGCTATGCTACTAGAGGACTATTAGTAATAGTCCTCGAGTAGCGAAAAGCGTGACGTTTTCTTTCGTTTTATTCCCAAATAAATATTTATTCAACTTGCATTTGTGAACTTTATTATTGCCTCTTCTGTCCGACTAGTTGGGTGATACTAAAACAATTAGACCCTTCGCCCTCAAGGGCCACCGGTCAATAGCCCATTCGGCTTCGCCTCATGGGCTATTGACCCGTAGCCCTTGCGGGCTACGGGTCTAATTGTTATTTGTATGCATGCCGCAGAGGTTTAACGCTATGACATCCGTTCATCATCCAGAACTTTCCAACGATCAAGATAAAGTAAAGGTCATGTTAACTATCCAACATCGTCTCTTAAATCAAAACAGCTGGAAAACAAAGTCCTTTGGAGTGAACATATATTGCTCCACTGATAAAAAGTTTTTAGATCTGAGTTATACATATCATCTCTTCAAATTGTTCTGAGTAGGATGCAATTAAACATCCACAATGGAGCATGCTTGGAAGAGAGAATTTGTAACAAGGCATCTAGGAAATGTGTGACCCTAACCCTGAACTGTGAACTGTAAAGCAGATTGATGTTGTTATCGAAATTTATGTAAGCAACACAGCTTCCTGACTGGCAGGATAGATTATATCAAAAAAGGTCTCGTTATGTTTACATCAGGATTTAAGTGACTGAAGAATCAGTGTGTGATATCTGCAGACAGTCAGTACTTTCGTTACATGTTGCTCATGTTTGGAAGAATCTTACCTAAATTAAAGCACAGCAGACTAATCAATAGTGGGAAGAGAAAAAAATCAGCTTCTTCTGATCTACAGTCTCGGTCACAAATGTTGAACAACGACGGCAATTTGCCCCCTCTCCCCCTTCAATGTTGATCTTTATGGGTTGGAGTGCAAAAAACAACCGGTAAATGCAACATTGATGGGAGGGAGGAAGAGGGGTACGGTATTAATAGCTTTGATGCGCTTCACTTGCTGTTCAAGGGAAGTGTAGCTCATTTAGTCTTTTTTACCCCATTTGGAAGAGCTCGAGGACGGTTGCTCTGTAAATTTTTTGCGGCCTTGCAAATGCAACATATCCTAAATTAAGTGTGCGTGAAGTAATCAAAATGAACAATGAGTTCCAGTTTCCATTGCTATAACCTTCTAACTCTTGATAAACCAATTTATCTGTATTTTTTCCTGGTTTTGCAGTTGTCACGTTTGCATGTGACCAGCAGAACGTGACACCGCTTACAAGATGGGTTTGATCATCTAATTCAACAGGGCAGTTGTGCAGGAAATCACATGCATGTTGTTTTTTGTCAGCATAATTCTTAGACTCTGAAGACAATAAGTATTTGGCTATTATTTAAAAAAAAGTCTTTCAAGGAGAGTTTTTGCATTGAAGATGAAGGAAAAAAGTGAAAATAATAATAACAATAATAATAATAATAATAATAATAATAATAATAATAATAATAATAATAATAATAATAACAACAACAACAACAACAACAACAATAATATCGAGGGGGAGAATATCTTGCCTGAGGAGCAGACAGGATGCCGGAAGGGAAGTAGAGAACAAAAGATCAGTTATTAATAGATAAAGCTGTGCTGAAAGATTGCAAAAAGCATCAAACAAATCTAGCTATGGCTTTGACTGACTACAAGAAAGCCAATCACATCCCCATAGCTGGATTTGTGAGTGCTTGGAGTTGTTTGGTGTTGCAGAGAATGTTAGAACGCTCGTTATTGGTAGTATGACTAACTGGAAATAAAGAACTGACTTTCTGTGGGCAATCAATGGGAGATGTACACATAAGAAGAGGGATCTTCCAGGGAGACAGTCTGTCACCGCCTTTGTTTGTCCTGTGTATGATACCACTGTCTTTGATCCTGCAAGAAGTAAAGGCAGGCTATGAATGGGACTGTAAACAGTACAAAGTTAATCACCTATTGTTTATGGATGACTTGAAGCTGTTTGTATTGACCGAATCAAAACCACTTGTGCAGACAGTTTATGTGTTCAGCGAGGATATCGGGATGGAATTTGGATTGAAGAAGTGTGGTGTACTGGTTCTGAATAGAGGGAAGGCGGTAAAGATGGATGGCGTAACTCTTCCAGATGGGCAGGCAAGGAAACAAATAGACGACGATGGATACAGATATTTGGGGATTCTAGAATTAGACAGTGTTAGGGTTAGAGTATAAGAGGAGACTGAATACCAGCTCCATATACCACATACAAATGAACAGACGATGGATTGAGAACGCTGGACAAAAACACTAGAAAAACACTGACCACGTATGAAGCATTTCATCCCAAGAGTGATGTTGACAGGTTCTATCTGGCATGGGCGAAAGGTGGGCGTGGATTAATCAGGTGCGAAGGCTGCGTTAGGAGTGAAGAAAATAGCTTGGGATGGTATGTGAAGAATTCAGAAGAGGATCTACTTGGAGGCATCAAAGCCACTGATGTCATTGAGTACGAAGAAAGTGTACAAAGCGAGGTGTTGAAGAAGGCTTGGCACAAGGACAAGTTAAGGAATTGGAAGGGGAAGAATATGCATGGCATGTATTTGAGAGACATGCGAGACACAACAGATGTTGTGGGAACATGGGAGTGGTTGAGAAAGGCGGATCTGAAAGTGCAGACTGAGGCCCAATTATGTGCTGCTCAGGAGCAAGCTTTTAGGACGAACAGTGTTAAACATCATATTGATAAGATGGCGGATTCTCCCTTGTGTAGACTGGGTGGTGAGAAGGTTGAGAATGTCGACCACGTTGTGAGCGGGTGTAAGACGTTAGCTCAGAAGGAATACAAACGAAGACATTGGGAAGGTGGTCCACTGGAAACTGGGTGAGAAATATGAATTAGAGCGGAGCAAAAAGTGGTATGAGCATACACCTGAGAGTGTAGTGGAGAATGAAGGAATCAAGACCTTGTGGGATGTTAGTCTCTAATGTGACCATGTTATTGAGGCTAGGAGGTTGACATTGTAATCATCCATAAGCAAGACAAGAACTGCTTTATTGTTGACATCGCTATCCCCAGAGATTCAATATAAGTGAAAAAGAGGGTGAAAGGGTTGGAAGATACTAAGACCTTAAGAGAGAAATTATGAAAAGTGCTCAGGTAATAACTATAATTGTTGGCACCCTAGGTGGAGTAACAAGAACGTTAGGCAACTGGGTTGAGAAACTGGGCATTACACTCCGAACAGCATTCCTACAAAAGACTGCAATAGTAGGAATGGCAAGGATTCTCAGAAAGATGCTTGTAACATAACTTAAGGAGAAGAGATTGTGTGGAACCCTTATTCATAGGTTATGAACCGTTTCCTCAGGTTTTAATAGCGGCAGAGATCAGCCTGTGAAGGTGGAAATAATATTTATTACTTGGTATTGTGCAAATTAACATATATCAAGTGATCTAATGTACATTTCAAATTTTACAAACGTGAATCGTGTTGCGTGCGACGGTAAAAAATCTGTAAGTCCAGTGGCTTAATGCCCACACACAATTTTAATTGACCTTTTGTTTAAAATTTCTTACCATCGAAGGTGTTTGTGAAAGACCACTTTTCCAAGAAAAGATACCTATAATAAATTGCAGTTCCTCCATATGCTAAAACATTGTTATTGAATGTAGGAATTCCCAAAAAACAAACATTTCTACCAATCACATTACATTGTTTACAAAGCTTGGTTCACCAATCAATGAACCATGAATCACATGGGCTTTTGTAAGGAAAGTAAGTTCTCGAATTATTTACACATTTCAAGATAACAATAATCCTATTTTGTGTTTCCTTTAAGAGACTCACAATGACGAAATTTTAACCTTGTGGTCAAACAATCCACTGACAATCATATACTTCAAATAATGTATGTGTTATCAAGTTGCAAACTAAGGATTGTGGACGATAACAGCACTGTTGACTGTAGGTAATAATAATAATAATGATAAAAAACTTGAATGGGCATTCTCTGGCTAAAAAGCATTAAAAATTGAAAGAGCTGTGGTCTTCAACGGGCAAAAAGATGAATGACGCAAAAATTCGGAAAATATATAGTGAAATAAAAATGATAACAATAAAGTGAAATTAGGGAAAAAAGGTGATTAAGCATTTTTGTTAAAAAGTATTTTTTATTTATTTTATATTTTTATTATTATTATTTTTTTATTTTTATTTTTTTTATTAACACAACATCACCTACAACACTTTTCCTACAAAATTTAAGGTTACAAAAATTAGAAAACAAAGATTGAGATAACAACACTTTATTATAATAAATTAACCAGGCTTGCTTGGACGCGTACATAAGTTAAACTATGAACTATTTACAGTAAGGAGAGGAGAGGCTTCCAAAGTGAAAGAAATTTGGCCTTTTGGCCTTTGGCATACAAAATCGATCTCTGCACAATTAACTTGTCTTTATCAAATTCAAGAAAGTGATCAATGCTTGGGGGTTTAAATTCGATCCTTTGCAGGAAGATGTGTCTCTTGCCAAGAAGGATATAATAATTAAGGATATGCATTTTACGATCTTCGGGATTATAGCCATACATTACGCTCAAGTCATCAATTAGAAAATATTCACCGCTGTGATTTTTCCACCAGCTAATTACTTGAACCCAAAACTTTTGAATTACAAAACAGTTAACTAGAATATGGGATAGCGTTTCTAAAGAGTCACAGTGTATACAGAGAGGAGAGTTTACGATCTTCATTTTGTGCAACAACACCCCATGTGGAAGAATGTTATGATTAATCTTATATTGAAATATGCTTAATTTTGTTTCTTTAGTTATTTTAAATGGCAGCATATAAATGGCACTAAGTTTGGAACTGTCCACTCCTTGTCTGCAAAGTCTAGGGCTAGCTAACGGTTCTACAAATTTCCTTTGAATGAGTATATTGCGAGCCTTCTTACTAGTAATCGCGCTAATTTCCCTAGTTGTGTTTTGTTCCATATCTTGATTGTTCAGGCACACTTCCATCTATAAGGTATAGCTGATATTAAACCATACAACTTGGTAAAAGGAGCCTTGAGACCAGTTTTTAAAAGAAACTTATCAAGTCCAGTAGGTTTAGTCTATCAAGTCCAGTAGGTCTTTAATTCTAAGTATACCAGCTTCATGCCATTCTTTCCAATATACTGATTTACCGTCTATTAAAATATGCTTGTTATTCCATAGAATTACATTTCTACTGCGGACTTCATTGTCCGAAATTTGCTCCCGGACTTCCGCCCCGGTGTTAAGATCATCAGTGTAAAATGCTGGTATGTTGTTTAGACCTAGAAATTTTACATCATATTCACAATCAAAAATAAATGGCCCTCCAATATTTTTCAAATAAATGAAGGAATTGCCATCCACTGATCTTCTACACCTTTCTTCATATATTAAAGAGCTTTTAATTTCACATATCTTTTGTGAAAAAATTTCCTGTTTGCAAAGTTTT